>RBNK01001366.1:0-15838 GCA_003990785.1 Endogone sp. FLAS-F59071 | reverse complement strand
GAGTCACTTTCTTCGATTAGGGTAGGTCCATCATCTTCATCATCTTCCTGGAACAGGGCTCTGATTTCAATGGTTGTCTGAGTGGTATAAACTTCATTGCTCCATTCCTCAGGTACTTCCTCATCTTCATTCTCTTCGGGTATTGTCTGTTCTTGTTCTCGGTCATAACATTCCTTCCAAGTCCCATAGTAATTGATGTCATATGGTTCGTCTGGATATCTGACCCAGTTTTCACATTCCCAAAGGTCATAGGGGTTGACTTCATCTCAATAGCATCCTTGCAGGTAGGTGTTGTGATTTTCCCAAAGACGTCCTTTACCGATGTGTCCAATATTCGTCCAGAAACAGTCCCATACTTCTCCAGTATTGTCTGTGAATGGATGAGGGTTCCTTCCATTATATGGTCCATGATTCATGGAGGGTGGAGTCCTTTGGTGGGTCTGTGATAATCTTGGTTTCTTGATCTTCTTGAAGTCTTCTCCTAGGTAGTTGTAGTAATGCAGGCGGTGGCGATGGTAGTGCCGTTCTTGCTTTTGTCTTCCACTATGGGTTTCAGCAAGTTCGGTTACGCAATATAGATAACAAATCGGTTGATGTATCAATTGATTTCCTGCCAGTCGGCACCAATTGTGACGGACTAAAATATATTAATGGCGAAATACTCAGGATTGAGCAAGTGCAGAAAATACGTTTCAGGGGTCTTAGCGGTTTATGCGGTAGCGTCTTAAGAAGGGTATGTGTTGATGTAGGTGTTAACTAGCAAGAATTATGTGTGATTGATCGAATAAAGTGTATTTGTTAGAATCTCGAAACTATCCAATTACTTACTCCTTGAGTAAGGCTTTAGTATCCCTTAGGTTGTCTGTTATAAGCTTCCTTAGCTTGTTGCAGTCTAAATTTTATTGATAATTGTGAGCGGGGTATTTATAAGAAATTACAAGGTGCTATACGGGCAGCTACCCAGGTTACTACTTGAATTTCTGATTGGCTCGGCTAAATATAAGGTACAAATTGATTAGCTAAGATATAATAAAATGATATATCAGGTTATAATGTAATTGGGCAATGAAATAATATATCAGATCGAAATACTATTTTAGGTTATAGTGTTATTGCGGATCTCAACAACGTTACAAGTCTCAACAACGCTACAAGTCTCAACGTTGTTGCAGATCACATGACTTGTGATCAAATTGTATATTGTCACAAAATGTTCCATCACACTATATACATAGTTCAAGGTACTTTACTTTATAAAAAATATTAGAATAAATATTAGTACTCTTTATTACTTATTAGGCTATTTGTAAAACAAAAGTTAGAGCATTACTTTAATAAGAATTATATATAAGAAAGTTCTTATACTAGGTTTATATAGACTGTCTACATATATAAGCTATCTATGTAAACTATAATTATTATTAAAGCTAAGATCTGAAAACTAAAAAAAAATAGCTTATTAGTATTATTTAAATATAGAGTAATGAAATAATAATTGAATTTTAATATAAATACTTAAATTCAAATCTTAAAATTCAAATTTCTGTTTAAATCTAAATTTAAACTCAAGTTCAAATCTAGATTTAAATAAGGATTTGAATTAGAATTTAAACTTAATTGAATTAAATTCTTCAATTATATTCTTATATACTTTGATCAATAGATATAATTAATCATTAGCTAAGACTTAGATATACTTAGACCAGATGATAACTATAAGTAAAAATATTATTATAGTATTATTATTATTATTATATTATTATTATTATTATTACCTTGCTAACAATAGATACTACTGAACTATTATTACTACTTACTGTGACAAATGTACTAATAACCAGTTATTCATTTGTTCATTGAGAATGCTTAGAGTGTCAGACGCGATATCTCCCTTTGCGTATCCTTACTACAGCTTTGTACTGTACTCTTCAGGCTTTACTACAACTGATATTGAGATATTCTGAGACTCTGTGCAAACTGATTTATTTAGATAGAAATAGAGGGGGTATTTATATAAATTTAAAAGACTAAAGAACAACTAATAAAGACTTTGCTTATGAAAATATAATCCAATTATTGCGAAGAATACGTAGTGACTCTTTTGCCAATAAAATAGGAGTCATGCCAATAAAATAGGAGTCATGCTAATAAAATAGGAGTAGGATGAAGCATTATAATAACTTTCTAAATCAAGCATAGTATAAATTCACGAAAATCAGTTAAGTCGGGGGTCAGCTGTCACATCTGGGGGCTCAACTGGGAATGTCTCATCCTCGAGACTAAAGAGCAACAAGGTAATTTCTTCTTCTATAACTTGATGAATTTGAGCAATTTCAGCAAAGGTTAATTTAAAAATATCAAAAGTTTTTCCATAGAATCCTGAAAGGAGCTATTCATAACCCAGAAAGAGTGCATAGGTCTTGTTGGCTATTTCTTTCTTAAACTTGGATAGTACCATCTCTTGTCTCTTGTTTTTGCGATGTAGACTTCGAGCTCATCCTTGATGGAAACAGATTATAGCATCGGTTGCATGGTTTTGACAACATAACCATTCATGATACTGCTGGCTAAGTAGAAGGAGCCTTTCGAGTCTTCCTCTTGGTCGAGAGGTGTCCAGTCGATGGTCTCGGATCCCTTCATCAGCACTTCCTTTATTGCTTTTTCCATATCCTTCCTTGGGCTGCATTTGTTTGGCATGATAGATCTTAATCTTGCTTTGGTAGACCGGGGTGGGGAGAATTGAACTATTGAGTCTCCTAAGCCAAATTATACTTTCTTTTATAGCTTGTACATAGTATGATCCTTCCCACTTCAGTTGTAATTTAGCCGACCATGATGATTCTACAATGTTTCAATATACGAGGACTCGATCTTCGATATGCAAGGGGGTTGCATTTGCCTTCCTATTTTGGTTCATTCGTTGCCTCTCCTGCACCTTGTCAATGAACATGAATGTCTTTTTTTGGATTAATTGTAACCTACTGATATCTCATATGACGTAAGCTCATAAACGATCATCATATATTCTATTATCCTTTTCAGGGTAGTGGAATTCTCAATTTGGCAGCCTCCTATATACAAGTTCGAAGGGGCTGAACTTTGTTGATGTCTGGTGAATAGTTCAAACCGCGAAAAGAGTGCTATCAAGATAATGATCCCATGTTACTTTTTTATTGATAATCTTTGCCAAAATATTCTTAACTGTCTGGTTGGTGTGCTCGGTTTGTCTGTTTCCTTGTGGGTGGTATGACATTGTTTGGATATGCTTGATATGGTAAGTTCGCTCGAGTTCCTTAATTAATTCGTTCAGAAACTCCGTGCTTCGGTCGCTAGTTATTTCCTTTAGTACTCCATGTCGGCAAATAATATCCATATGCAGGAACTTGGCTACTGTCTGTGCATCTGTGTCTTCAACTGCTATTGCCTCCAGATATTTTGTAAAGAAATCTACTGCTAAAATAATATATCTTTTTCCTGTTAATGTTACTGGCATAGGTCCTATAACATCTATCCTGATGTGCAAAAATAGCTCGGCCTTGATGGTTGCAGAGGCAGCTCAGGGCATGTCTTTTGCTCTTGCTCGTTTTTGGCATGTGTCACAATTTCACACAAAGTTGGCTACATCATCTTGTATTCTGGGCCACCATGCTGAATTCCTAAATTGGTATAAGGTATTGTCCTGGCCTATATGTTCAGATAATGGATGATTGTATGCTAATGATAAAATGTTTGATATATCCTTCTTCTAAATTACTGGAATAATACATCCTTCCTTTTTACAATATAATAAATTGTTCTGAATTTCATACTGTCTGCCAGTGGTTAGTAAAATGTTCTTCATCCAATCCTCCATATCTTTCCTAATCTCCCTCCTTGTCAACCAAATCACCAGATTGTAGTACAGTGTTGCATTCATTGCTGCACCCTGCCTTGGGCATCCAATAATGGCATCCTGCTAAGTACATCGGCGTTTTGATTTGTCTTCCCTTTTCTGAACTTCACCATGAAATTATATTCTTGAAGTGTCATGATCTATCATGCATATATTCCACTTGGATCAGGTCTGATGAACAACTATTTAAGCGCCAAATGGTCTGTAATAACTTTGAAGTATTGTCCAATAAGGTAGTACCTAAACCACTTGACTGCTTATACAACTGCGAGACACTCCAATTTGGTTGATTCGTAATTCTTCTCAGCACCACGTGTTTCTCTGCTTGCGTAATAAATTACTCATTCTAGACCCTTGGTATTATCTTGTGAAAGGATTACTCCTACTCCTGTTGCACTTGCATCAGTATAAAGCTTAAAAAGCTTCATCCAGTTTAGTTTTGCCAATACAGGTGCAGTTGCCAGAGCTTTCTTTAATGCATTCAGTACTTCTTGTTCAAGTTTGCTTTGTTCTTCATCGATTTCTATCTAGTTGTAGCTTTTCGTAAGGGTTGCATATAGGGGTTCAGCTAGGCTTGCAAAATTGTATATGTATCGACAGTAGTACAAGGCTAGTCCCAGAAAGGCGTGCATTTCTATTTGGTTTGTAGGTCATTTGAATTTAGTTACAGCTTCCACTTTGGCTAGATCGGTTCAGATTCCTTCTTTGTTGACGATGTGCCCGAGCATCGTAACTTTTTCCGCAACAAATGTACACTTCTTTGGTTTTAAATAAAGACCTTCAGTTCTCATTCGGTTGAATACTTCACATAGTGCTTTGATGTGATCCGGGAATGTTACCGTAAATATCATAATGTCATCAATGTACACCAGTAATATTTTTCTAACAAGATCTCCAAATATCTTGGTTATTATTTTCTGAAAGCTTGCTGGAGCATTCTTGAGTTTGAATGGCATTCGTAAATATTTCCAATGACCTTGTGGGGTTACAAAGAAAGTGATTTCCTGTGATTTTTCATCAAGTCCCATCTGATAATATCCACTGGTCATATCGAGGGTTGTATAGAGGCTTGTATGGATTGGTATCTTTGAGAAGATGTCGTCGATTCTTGGTATTGGGAAGATATCTCCTTTGGTGATATTGTTTAGTTTCCTAAAGTCAGTACACATTCTTGGAGTAAAGGTTCTGGCCTCTAATTCTTTCTTGGGTGCAATAACATTCGGAAATCCCCATAGGCTATCCGTCTTGGCAGCCATTCCTCCTTTAACCATATCATCGATTTTTTTTTGTTGCCATTCAATATATGCAAGTGGTGTTTGGTACGGTGCACATTTGATTAGGGGGTGCCCTAGGACATTAATGTGATGAAAGTGCTTTGGCGGCTTCAGGTTGATCTCCTCAAAAGTTGTCGCAAATATGTCAGAGTACTCATTTATGAGTTCTTGTAACTCCTTCTTTTCTTCTTCATTGAGTTGTTCTCCAAAGGTATATGCCTTCTTATTTGCCATCTTGGGTGTATGCTTGAGTTCTATTACAAATTTTGCAATATTCATTCCGGTAGATCCGAACTCTTTGTTTTCTCTAGTTATTTCTTCGAGGTTGGTTACTTCCACAGCCTTGCCTGTCCAGATGGGTATGATTATTAGCTGTGCAATTCGATCTCCTCCATAGAGTTTAGCTATGTTGAATCGATGTCAGTTGACAATTACAATCTTGATTTCGCCTATATAATCTGCATCGATGACTCCTATATCAATTGTAATTCCAGTGGCTGCTAGGGAACTCTTTGGTTTGATTTGACCATAATGTCCTTGAGGTATTTTCGTGGCAATTCCCATCCTGACTATGCATGATTCTTCCAGTTGCAATTCGATGTTCTTGACGGTAGAGAGATCGAATCCAGTGGCTTGTTTGCTTTTTTGTTCTAAGGGTTTGGCCTTCTGGTTGGTTCATATGATCTACATCATGAAGAATTCTTTTTGCTCATCCTCATCATCACTTTCTATCATTTGCGGGCAGACTCCTCTTTCTAGATCAACAAGTATTTCATAATGTTGTCCTTTCTATTTGATCCTTATTTTGCATGCACCAAGGTCGATTACTGCTCGTACCTTCTTTAGCTAGTTATTTCCGATGATGAGGTCATAGGACGTAGTGTCAACTACCATTGCTGATACTGGGATGATAAGCTTACCAAAGTGAATAGATAGTTCATATACTTTGCCAAGCAGTGTTACAACATGTCCATCTGCTACTACAATTATCATGGTTGTAGCCTCTTCGATCTGCCATCCAAGTCAGTCGAGCATCGTTTTGCTGATAATGCACCCTCCAGTGCCTGTATTGATAATACATAGCATCGTAATTTCCTTAATCTGATATTGTGAGTATGCTGATGAGTTTTGTAGTTCGTTATCCTCCGATTGTTGTATTACATTGATCTTCACTACTTTATACCCAGGTTGCACATCACTTATCCCTTTTCGAATTTACTGCCAGAATGTTGGAAATTCAGCAAGTTGTCCTATTTTGACTGGGATAGTCATATCCTCCATTTCTTTCTATACATCTAAGCCGTATTTCTTGAATTTCCACAATTTGCATTCCTTGTTTCCTTTACTCATGGGTGCTTCAGACATTGGCATATCCTCTCGGATAATTCGGTTTACTTCTTCTTCGAAGAGTTCATCTTGTTCATTACCATCAAATTCATATTCTTATACTCATTGTGCTACCCGTGGAGTTTTTGTTGTATAGGGAGATCCTACCTTTTTGAGACGTCCAGGTTTTCATTTCTCTTATATAGCCAGAAATACTTCTACTTGGCTATACTTATCTTCACTATCAAAATCTTCTTCTTCAAAGGTGACAACATTTATCTAAGTTCATCCTTAGGTTCTTGATTGGGCAATTCTGCTCATTTCAGTCATGCATCTTGAAGCATAGTGCCCTTTTTCTCCATATCTTTTGCATATTCTCATGTCTGGTTGAGTGCAGTCTCTTGAAATATGCCTGTCTTAGTTACACCTGAAGCATCTTAAATTTCTGATTGGATATGCATTTGATCCTATCGCAGGGGTTAGGTTTGCCATAAATCACTGGACTAGTTACTATGCATCGATTTGTCTTTTAAGATCTGATATATGTGTTGTCATCTTGCTCATTTGTTCAATGAGATCGTCCATAGCCGGGTCCTTTCATGAAGCTGCCCCCCAGTTGACTGTTGCTGATATGATGGTGGGTATAACCACTGGTATAGTACAGGTTTCTTGAAGATTGCCTGGTAAAATCTGTTGCATTATATCTTGACCCAGGTTTCATGTAGCCCAATATCTCTGTATATAATCTACTTTTTATGCATGATTTAGTCCGACTGGGCTGGAGTGTACTTGAAGGGTGATTTCTCAGTGAAGTCCGTTCTTGAAAGATTGCTCTATGATGAGGTCCTGGTTGGCTGCTGGATATCCTGTGAGGTCTACTGCATGTTGTATTTTTGTATAGAAGGTGAGAGGACTTTCGTTTATTCCTTAGTACATTGATGCTAGTTGGTTCTTCATGCTTTGCTGTATGTCGGCAGTATGGTAAGTTTCTCTTAACCATACGATGGCATTGGTAAAGGTTACTAAGGCATCAGCTTCTGCATTTACCCCTCCTGCTCCTCTATTAAATCCTCCATTTGCTGCTATAGCGGCTATTGTGGCATTATATGCAATCTTGGCAGGTCCTTGTAAAACTGCTTCTAGAACATTTACTTTTGCAATGTTGTTGAACTGTCAGATTGCGTTGTAGATCTGCAAATCTTCGATGAACTTGATTACTGATTTGGCTAGTATGTAACCAGTGAAGGTCGGTGGTCTTTCTGTCATTTCGTATATGTTGTTTTCTGGTTCATCATCTGCTTCATCGTCGGATGATTCATAAAATAATGCTTATAGGTCGTTACCAAAATCGATAGCTGATTTGTTGTCTGATGATAACCTGTCATATACTGTAAGGGAGGCGATGGATTCTTTTGTCTCGCTATAATCACCGTCTGAAGGGTCAGGTGTAATAAATTCTTCTTCCTCGGAGCCGGAACTGTTCGGTGATCTTCTTTATATAAAAAGCGGGGGTGTCCTTTGGTGATCCATTTTGAATGATGCTATCTTCCGCTATGGGTGCGCTGTCATTACTTGAAGGGGGTAGTTCAGTCCTGCTTGAATGAGGATGTGAGAGTCAGTCTTGTGATAACTCTCCTACCAGTCGGTATCAAGATGTAACAAATATACTAATAACCGGTCATTCATTCATTCATTGAGAATGCTCAGAGTGTTAGACACAATATCTCCCTTTGCGTATTCTTACTACAGCTTCGTACTATACTCTTCAGGCTTTACTATGACTGATATTGAGATATTCCAAGACTCTGTGCAAACTGATTTATTTAGATAGAAATAGAGGAGGTATTTATACAAATTTGAAAGACTAAAGAACAACTAATAAAGACTTCACTTATGAAAATATAATCCAATCATTGCGAAGAATACATAGTGACTCTTTTGCCAATAAAATAGGAGTTATGCCAATAAAATAGGAGTTATGCTAATAAAATAGGAGTCATACTAATAAAATAGGAGTTATGCTAATAAAATAGGAGTCATGCCAATAAAATAGGAGTAGGACGAAGCGTTACAATAACTTTCTAAATCAAGTATAGTATAAATTCACAAAAATCAGTTAAGTTGGGGGTCGGCTGTCACATTATAATATTAATATTACTTCTAATATATATATATTATTATGCCTAAAAATAGAATAGCTAAATTCATAATACAGTAGAGAATTTACACCTGACTCCCACTGCTGAAACTAAGTACCCAAATCAGGATAGATTTAGAGGTAGATGATATAATAATTAAGAAGATGAGATGATTAAGAGATGAAACAATTACTCAGGGGCTTATACTATATTAGAACAAGAAGATGATAATCAGGAGTCGAAATACAAAGGAGAAATATTATAAATATTACCCTCATCTAGCTGTACAGTTCATTATCAGAAACCTATTCAATTACCAAAATACCTTACTATTCAAGATAATACAAGAAGGACCTCAGGACCTCATCTCTCTACATCTGACAAAAGTCACTAGATCTATCAGATAGTGACTTATTAGATATCTAGATTACAATCAGAAAGAAGGAATGTTGTATAAGGGAACAGACCTGAGCCATCAAGAAGGAATACTATACAAAGCTGCTCAAGGACCTTATGACAGCTATAAGCAATCTGAAGGATGACAAACTAGTCCAGAAGATCAGGAACCACCTCCAGAGGTTTGACCCCTTAGTTACAATCGACTTAGAAATACAAAATAACCTTCTGATTGACCAAACATGAGATCTATATCATCTGGCTATAACATACCAAAAGGGAGATACCTTCTTCAGGTATTGGTGCATATAAACACAGTATAGTAATGGGAGTTTTATATAGGAAGAGTTAGCTAATAGGACAGGGTTTACAAGAAAGATAGCAAAGTATTGAAGGAAGGTCTTTTATATATTTGAACAATGGCCCTAAGTAATCAAGCATTTTCTTCTTAGGAATATCTGACTTATAAATTCACTATCAGATGCCCAAGTTTATCAGATGATCATTAAAGTTACATTAACCTATAAGAGACCAGATGTATAGAAAGAATTAAATCATGAGAATAACTAATATAAAAAATAGCCTTATATCTTTAACACCAATTATAAATATCTTAATTTATTTTGTACTTAGTAAAATATTCCATTTAGATAGTCATCAGGATGACTCATAACTCCTAACTCATTTATTTTTATTATTATTGATATAGTTAGTGAATTTGCCTAATAGTTATTTTATATAAATACCCCTACTCTTTGCTTAGAGAATAAATCAGTTCAGATAGCTTAGAGCTAAAGAAACTCAAGGAAAGATAAAAAAAATAAGAGTCTGGGACTTTAGGTTTAATAAAGTATAACTTTAGTTCTGAAAAGCTTTCCCAATCCATCACTATTATATACCTTCAAGTCATTACTGTAAATATATACAAAATTCTCTTATCACTAAGCTATACACCTCATTTCACTTAGATATTTCTATATATTTGTATCTACTGATATTTGAGTATATTTATTATTTGAGTCTAGTTCTTAGTCTCAAAGAGGTAGCCATCACAATATATTAATAATAACTTAAACATAGCTAAAAAAAAAAAAAGATAAAATTTATAATTAGTAGGATAAGGTATAAAGCTATATATATAAGTATAACTTGGTCAACATATCCAACTTACTTAATAAACCTAATCTGTTAAATAAACCTAACTTAAATACATCTAACATACTGTAAACAATATATACCTAGTTCTTAATTTATTTAATATAATCAACATATACAACTTTAATAAAAAAAAGTATAAGAAATTATCTAAATATATATATACATACATATATACTTAGAGTCCAAGTGATCATTACTATTGAGTATTAGTGATAAGATATCATTGCTATTGTATATAACTTAACACTATATAAGTACAAGTCCTAATTAGAATGTTATATAGTATTATACTTTAAAATAAACTAATAATAAAATGCTCAAAATACTAAGTATGATGAGGTGTAGATTATTAATATATTTCAAATAACTTAGTAATGTATAGTGGTAGCTTATTAAAAGAATTTTATATATAGTAAGTAGAAAGTGTTAATAAGAAATTTGATTTCTCTCTACAAGGTATATATTATAGTATTTCAAACTAAATTACTTGTTCCAAGAATAAAGCTTCCAGTAATAACTAGTTCTTTAGTTACTACTACTAATGTTACTTATAACTTACTATCAAGAAGCTATATTTCCAAAGAGGGAAGGTAGTTACTTTCTTTCAAGAGGTTGTTATCTTCCAACTTTTATTATAAGTTATATAGAGAGCTATTTATACAGAATAGTAGAAGTGCTATAAGGGTAGTAGCCTGGGTACTTCTTGCAATTCTTACAATACTAAAGCTAATAAATTGACAAGGGGCACATACTGATGGAATGCACATACTGAAGGAATCAGTACTGATCCAATCAGCAAATGCATGTAGATAGCCCAACAAAGATATGACACTACTCAATGTTGGTGCCGGTCTGTATACCGTCCAGCAAGACTTGAGGGACTTGGACAATCTTGTCCCAGTTGAAGTGGTACTTGTCCATGGCAGAAGGCGAGATGATCCAGCGCTTGACGCCGTTGGAGACCAGGTAAACTGGGTCGCCGGCACCTTTGGCGAGAACGGCTCCGTCCGATAACGAGTAGCTTAGATAAATATCGTTAACGTCGGGAGAACTTATAATGCCATTCCAATCCCGGAACAGGTTATTATACGTCGTAGGATTGGGAATCCAATGGCGCGCGCCGTCAAGGACAAGGTAAACAGGAGCCGCGTTTGGAATTGAGACACGCTCGCCGTTTCGAAGTGGTTGAATGCTCATGGTTGCTCGGCTTAATTTTAAGGTGTGAGAAAAGGACTGAGAAACTAGATATATATAGTCGCCTCAGTCACTGATGGGAACCTGATCCTTCTCACAGTATAACATTTACAGCAGTGTGTATGTACGTCACAGTACTCCATTTTCTGAGCTATACCCAGGCGTCGGGATGGGCTGGGTCGAACACAATTTTGCGGAACTCTAATCAACCTTTGTTTAATGTTTAAGATTACACTTTCTTGATTTGTTATACTGGCCGGTCTTACAAATCAAAGTTGCGAGTGCTATTCTAAAGTTCAGAGACCCAGGTCTGTAGGATTCCCTTACTGGGTTTAGAAGAGATAAAGTTCAAATCTCAAATCTGCTTGTTTTTAGTTTTTAGTTACCAATTTAGCCGAAAATTTTTGGCAGACCAAAGTAATTAATTAACTAAAAGTTTACAGACTCGAAAATCGGAGAACCGGAATATGGATTGATTCTTGACCATTGTAGGATCAAAGTCAACATACGGAACACTTGGAACTAGAAAGGCTCGGTTGAAAGAAAAGTTGGCCCAGAGGTTAAAGTCAATAAGGAAGACGCGGAACTAAATTGGCAACACGTGTGCCCAGACTGTTAGAATTATCACGTTCATATCTTGCTGATTTAGAGGCCCGCCGTCATCGACGTTTTGGAAGTGGTATGCAGCACGCCCGCCGTTACTGACTAAATTGATATATGCCGCTGGAGTATTATACAATGTTAATTAGTTGTGACTGGTAGAGAATTACGAAACTGCCGGTGCTGGTCCCATGGGACCTGATCCTTCTCACAGAAAACAAATTGCTCACCCCCTTCAGTATATACGGGGAGTTGAGAAGTTGAGAAAAGGGGATCGAGGAAAGGCACAACGCAATCGGCACAGATTATTTACTTTGTCACGATCTAAATCAAGTACGTTACGTGCGGAAGGCGAAAGGCTCGGAACACCTTGTGATATATTTATTATTTACTATATGCGTCTCGAAAGCCTGTGGAACGATACGTAATCCCGCCCCCTCCCCCCTCCTTTTTTTTTACAAGACAAGGGGTGAAATTAGAAAAACAGTGGACAGTTGTGTCATTTCTCTTTTGATCGTTGTAATAAAAATTCGATTTTTGAGAATAGTCCGCAGAATTCTATAAAGGCATTCCCTCCGTAAGTGCATGCTGTACCCTATTCGGCTCGCCCTAAATGCAAGTCCCATAATCTACATAAATGTATTCCTTCCGTAAATGCATGCTGTACCCCATTTCGCTTGCCCTAAATTCGATTCCACAGAATTCAGTACCAGCCAAGTATAGAAAAACTCCTTTCGTAAATGCATGCTGTACCCCAACCGGAACGCGAGCTTACAGAATCCAACGCCAGGGACTTTTAGCAAATTGCAAAGTCTATACAAGACTACTCAGGCAGGTGATTTATTTGTTGCCAAGGGCGTCATGGCCGCGGCCGGCGCCGCAGCAGTTTCCGAAAGCGTCTTTGGCACATACTTTTGTTTTATCGTTTATACCTATGCGAGTGTTGGAGCAATTGCCTGTGGGCCGACGGACATACAGATGAACACATGATGGATGGATGGATGGATGGACGGAGGGACACATGGACCTAAGCCAAGAACCGGAACGTTTTGAATTGGGACCAAAATTTTATACATTCACACGAGTAATACGTTATTTTTGAGGGTGGCGCAACTCTAAAGTCCCGCTAAAATATGTGATACCGTTGTAACCACTTTCGCTGTAAATATTTATTTCGTAAATGACGCTAGGAACGGTTTATTGATCTATTGATCGATAATCGGCTGCACTGTGGCTAGGTTCATTGTCCGTGAACCAAAGCACAACAATACCTGGACAGCACCTATAGAAATACGGAAATAAACGAGCCTATGGATAATTCGCCTAGCTATCAAATAAACGACTAACAGGTCTCGGTGGAGAGTTATTAATGTAGATCCAGCAACCTTTATCACCAAACCGAAATGGCATACAAGGGTGTACAAGAATAATTTGTGGAAAAAAATTTGAGTTTGAGGTGAACAGTTCATGTTTGTAAAATAATGTTCATATATTTAGCAGTTTATGGCAGCTTGTAGCAGTTCATGTTCAGGAAATGACTTTTAAATTCATGTGAAGGTCTTTCAGTTTGCAGATATTATTATATATTTTAATCCAGTATATATAATCTTTTTTTACAGTTTGTATTCATAATATGTTCTAATCTATATTTCATTTTTAAACTAATATCATATATTTCAGATATGATATACATAGTAAACTTGAGATACTTTAAGTATGTTAAAAGGGATCTTTATAGGTATATTCTGTATATACTAAACTATTCTAAAGCCATTTAAGACTATTCTACATCAGGAAACTATTTTTAGTTCATAGTCTATGACTAGCATCTATGCTTGTAGGCTATTTGCAGGCTGTTAGCAGGCTGTTCTAGCCAGTTTGTGGTTCACAATATTGTTCTAGCAGAGTTCTAGGGTAGTTCGCAGCTGTTCATAGCTGTTCATCAATAATAGTTTATAGTCTATGACTAGCATCTGTGTTCATGGCTATTTTGTTTGTAGCTCTTAGTAAAATAGTTCACAGCTCTTAGTAAAATAGTTTGTGGATTAATTAACCATTTTTCTGATGTTAGGCCTCTCACAATCATCATCTAGCAAGATATATAAGTGTAAACAATATATAACAGTAACTATTAGAGAAATATTATTAGAAGAATATATATAAAAATATCAGAAAATATATTAAGAGATACAATACTTGCTAGAAGAGGTACTATGGAAAGGAAGTTGAGACCTTACAACTGATTGTATCTGGAGGACCTTTTGAGTATATTGAAATAGACATTGTTGGATTATGAAGCTGTGGAAAGAAGACCTAGAGCGGCGGAACCGCAAAAAGAACGCTGAGAGCCTGGCCGATCCCAAGGACTATGAGAACCTATTCCCAGACTTCCGGTACGCCCTCATTGGCGAGGAGTCGTTCCTTGAAACCCGCGCTACATCTATTCCAGCCACAAGTTACCCAGAACTCAGGGGCCGCCTGTACCGTGATGTTCTTGCCGAGGTCAAAGCTCAGTTCCCCAACGGCCTGCCCTCGGATGCGGTGCCCAACGGCGAAGCGGCCACAGTGAATGGAACCGTTGAGCACGAGAAGGATGATCTGGAGGTGGTGGGCGTAGATGAGGTGGAGACGGTGACAGAAAGCGTGGGTGAATTAAAGCTGGAAGGTGAGTTGTGATTACCGGGTATTGGATTCGTGGTTTTAAAGGCTTACGGACAGCGAGAACCTCACTGTATTTTGTATGGCTCTGTAATTGATACTTGAATCTTACCTTCATTTCGTTTTCTCAACTCATGAAACCATTGTCGATAATCCAAATAGCTTGAGTGAACAAAATGACAATTTTTTCCTGATGTTATACATTCATTCCTGGTGTCTCTTTTTCCTCTTTGCATTTCTTTGAAATATTTTATCCGCGTAGTCAACGCGGCCGGGCACCAGATCCCACATGGGTGAGAGTTTTTACTTATACGAGACAGAACGCATTTTGAGTTGCTTAAAGGACTCGGTTTCGCTATTTGAGCATCGAATTATATTTTCTCAGTTGCTCATAAACACTTTACGCCCTCGTTATATCTACAGGTGTTGACTTTGAAGAGGAGAGGTTTAGCTCTTGAAAAAATGCTTGCTTTGTTGTTTCACCGTCTACCTTTGTCTGTACTGTCTTGCAGAGCGGAACTCACCCAAAATATTTCGACATGGAAAAAAAAAAAAAAAAAAAAAAAATCTTGTTAAATTCACAAAACTGTCGAGATTCTGCGTGTCAGATTTTTGACCGTTTCATATTGTGTCAGTATTAGACTGGTCTTGAGGGTTGTAATGGCAGCAAGTTTCAGGAACTGGACCATATTGTCTGCCCCTCGATATTACGACAATGATTTGCGGACTGGGTCAGTATGCGCACTGCCCTTAACCCGGATGAATCCCGCGGCTCTGCGCTCGTCTGGTTTTGAATCTTCATATATAATAAAGATAGATGACTCAGTTATATAGTGGTTCTGGGCGCCATCATAGACCGCGCTCGTGTGACGTGACGGTTTCCCGGCTTGCAATCTCGAGGGTACATGTCTGGTATTGTTGACGGTGAGAACCTTATGTTATCTGAAGGTTTTCGAAATGGCCCTGACCTCCCAGATCAGAGAAGGACAAGCAGCATTTTTTTTTTCTTTTCCTCGAATATCGATCGTCATTGGTGGATCAAAGACAGCTCCAACTAAAATAGATCTCGCAGACAGCATTCCGTTCCAGACTCGATTGCAGGCTACGGACTCCGCCAGTCATGGTTTCTTGATTCCTCCGGCGTCCGGAAACAAAAACTCGGTTGTGTGGGGCAATTTCGCTTTGAAAATCAGTATTGGGCC
>RBNK01001365.1:0-15841 GCA_003990785.1 Endogone sp. FLAS-F59071 | reverse complement strand
ATTATTAGCTTATTATATCTCTCCTATCAATGATCGATGTATCAACGATCGATCATACGTCACTCAATTGTGGCTTAGACGATCTTTGTTTGTATCAACCAATCATAATTTAGCATTAATAAATACACGCATATTGGCTTCATTAGCCAGTGCGCTCTTTACTCCAAACACACATATTCGAAGATCAAATTTCAACAAAAATAATATATTAGGTTATAATATAATTAGGTGGCAGAATAATATATTAGGTTAAAATACTATTTTAAGTTATAGTGATATTATAGATCTCAATAACACTAAGGGTCTTAATAACACTAAGGGTCTTAATAACACTAAGGGTCAGATAACTGTGATTAAAATTAGTGTTATTACTAAATATTCCCTTACATCTCTTTCCTTTCTCTAAGTTAAACTTCAAGATATAGTTCTAACTCAAAGAAATCTCTCTGTAATTGTTTTACCTCCTCCTCTAGCTTTTTTATATTATCTTGTATAAGTTGATGTAGTTGGAATATACTGCACTAGAAATGGTTCAAAGCACTAGGCTTGTGCTTGAATAGCTGATAGATCTGTTCAGCCATTCTTGAAGCATAGGCAGGGAGTGCTTCTTTGAGAGCTTATTAGCAGATTTCCCTGTCCTTCTAGTTCCAGATATATTTAACTTCTTCTTCTTAAAGTTGTGCAATTTGATAGTACTTCTTCCATTCATTGATTCATGCCAAGTACTATCTTCTTTGAATATTGTATATGATTGATTGAGTCTTCTATAAAGTTAATCCTTCTATCTCCTTAAGATCTTCCAGGGGTTCTATATATCAGTATACCTCAATCAGGCTGACTTAGACTTCATAGAAGTTGTTCTAGCAAAGTATAGTATTTCTTGAGGCAGTTTTGGTAAACAATATAGAGTAGGATTGTTTCTATCATTTTTTATAACTGATATGTTATTCCTTTTATACTTGCAATGTAGTATGGTCCTTCCCATTTCAGATCCAATTTTGCTGACTATAATGACTCTACTATGTTTTAGTATAGTAAGACTTAGTTACTGATCTTTAACTTTTCAGTCTCCTTATGTTTCTTGTCATAATTCTTCTTTTGGTGATCTTATACAATAGTAATGAATTCTTTTGCTTTGTTTTAGATGTTGTATAATTCTCAAATTTCTTTTGTCATATAGTGTTCTATTTGTACTTCTCAGGGGATATAGTTGAGTTTTAGAGTGGTCATCACTTAGTCTATCAGCTGATGAGCTTTTCTTCTATAAATAAGCTTAAAAGGGGTGAACTTTGTTGTCTCTTGTTTTATTGTTTATAGTGCAAATAAGGCAGAAGGTAGGTACAAGTCTCAATCTTCTTCTTGTAATTGTACTACTTTAGCAATCATATTCTTGATAAGTTGATTTGTCTGTTTGGTGAGTCTATTTCCTTAGAGATGGTAGGCAGTAGTCTTTATCTAGCAGATCCTGAAGTGTTATATCAATATCTGTATGAATTCATTAATAAATTCAGTCCCTTGATTGGAGGTTATTTTATAAGGTATTCTATGGTAGCAGATAATATCTTTATAGATAAAGGGTGCAATATTAAGAGCATCTACAAGAAGCAAGGCTCTTGCTTTAGAGTACTTAGTCAGATAATTTATGATATATCAGTTTCCTCTAAGTATTCTTAGTAGTAGTCTAACAATGTCTATTCCAATATATTTGAAGGGTCCTCCAGATATAATCAGTTATAAGGCTTTGACTTCCTTTCCTCAGTACCTCTTCTGGCAAGTATCACATCTCTTGATATATTCTCTAATATCTTTGTATATGTTTTTCTAATAATAATCTTCTGATAGTTGCTGATATGTATTATCTATATCTATGTGTCCTGCAAGCTGATGATTATGGGAGGCTTGAAGTATCATTTGCTTTTTATATTCAGGAACTACAAGTCATATCTGTTCTCTGTATCTTTGGTAAAGTATATTATCCTTAATAAAATAGTTGAGTGTCATTATCTATATAAGCCATTAATTGTTTTCATTCATCATCTCAGTAAAGGTTAGGTTACTAAGGTAATCCAAATATCCATTGTAGAGTTTAGTGTCTACTGAGTAGATATATTCTTTTTAGTTTGGGATATCAGTCTTGAATAAATTGGGGTAGGTGTAAGAGGGTGTCCATATTCTGATAATTCTATCCTTTTCTGTATTGCATTATAAAATCATACTCCTGCAGTATTGTTAACTATTATGTATATATTCTTATTAGGTTTGGTTTATTCCAGAGCTATTTAAGAGCTGAGTGGTTCATTATCAAGGCAAACTGCTTTCCAATCAGGAAGTGGCAAAAGTGTTGTACTACTCAAATGACTGCTATACATTCTAACTGAGTAGCTCTATAGGAAGATTCTGCTCTATGAATAGCTAGTCTTATATAAGCAATCACATACTCTCTATCTTTATTATCTTGTACTAAAATTGCTCCAAGTCTGAATAACAATGCATCTGTATATAATTTGAACACTTTTATAAGATCTGGTCTTGCTATTACTGGTGTGTAGGTAAGTGCTTCCTTGATCAAGTTAAAGGCTATTTGTATAGCTGATATCCATTTCTATATTTTTTCTTTTCTTTATAGCATATGCAATGGTATAGCAATTTTAGAGTATCTAGAGATAAACCTTTTATAGAACTGAACTAGTTTTAAAAATCCTTATAGGATCATCTTATCTTGTGGAACTGGAAAGACTTTGACAATTTTGATTATTTTCAGATCTGAGCAGATTTCTTCTCCATTGATTATAAATCTAAGGTATTTAATCTTCTTTTGCCTAAAGTAGTATTTTGTTAACTTGATCCTCAATCTATGTTTTCTAAGTTATTCAAATACTTTCTTTAAGATCATCATATATTCTGTAAAGGTCTCAATATAGATATTGATATTATTAATGTATACAATTACTCCATATCTAATCAGATTATAGAAGATCTCATTTATTGCAGCTTGGAATATAGCAGGTACATTGCAAAGTCTAAAGGACATTCTTGTAAATTTGTATTGTTCAAATGGTGTAACAAATACTGATCTCTCTTATGCTTTAGGTATCATTTCAATCTGGTTGTATTCTGCCCACAGATCGAGAGTTGAGTAGATATTAGAAAAATGATTAATTAATCTATAAACTATTTTACTAAGAGCTGCGAACTATTTTACTAAGAGCTATGAACAAAATAGCTATAGATATAAATATTAGTCATAGACTATAAACTATTATTAGTAAATAGCTATGAACTACTCTAGAACTCTACTAGAACAATATCATGAACCTCGAACACCTCTAGAATAATATTACAAACTATGAACTGGCTAGAATAGCCTGCAAACAGCCTGCAAACAGCCTACAAGCATGGATGCTAGTTATAGACTATGAACTAAAAATAGTTTCTTGATGGATTTATACCTTCTTCAATATGTTCTATAGGTCTTCTAAGTGCAGAATTGGATATGCATACTTCTTGGTAACTGTGTTCAGCTTGCAGCAATCAATAACTATTCTCTTTCCATCCTTCTTTAGTATTATACTGATAGGTAATACCCAGAGGCTCTTTAATTGTATGATTACTTCTGACTCCAATAGTTCTTAAATATACTTATATATAAAGTTGTAATAGTTGGCTGGTAACCTGTAGAGTGCTTGCTTGATTGGTTTGATATCTCCTGTATCAATGTAGTGAGTGAAGAAGGCTTGGTCTGGTAGATTCTTGAAACTGATTGTGATGATATCCTCATACTCTTTTAGTAGGTCTTATAGCTGCTTTTTCTAATTTAATAACAAGTTCTCATTGAGGGAGTAGACATGCTTTTTGGCATTCTTCTGATCATCCAATCTCTCCATTATCATGTTAGCTTGTCTAGTAGATTCAAATCCTTTCTTTCTTCATTGCATTTCTTCTAAGTCTTTTATTTCTTTTAATGGTTGCTATTCATATCTGATGATCACTATTTAGGCAATTTGATCTCCTTGATATACTTTAAATTGGCTGTGGTTGTGGTTGACTAATCCAACTTCAATTTCTCCTTTATAGTCTTCATCTATCAGTTCAGGGAAGGCTCCTACTCCAGAGTTGTGGTAAAGTCTACTTCTTACCCATACTTGTGCATATTGTTCAGATAATAGGGCAATAGTGATTCTGGTTTTTATGAAGGCTGATGATTTTGGTTTCAGAGTGCAGTCTTTATCTATATATAGATCATAGCCTGCAGCTCCTTCAGTTTTTCTCTTTGGTATAATTGTGGTATTTATTAATCTCTTAACTTGAGTTGCTGTTTCTTTCTCTTCAACTATAAATACTTCTTCAAAGGTGGGGATATTAGGTTCCTTTCACTGCTTGTGAGTTGTGTCTTAAGGTAGGTTCTACTATAAGTCCTTCTACTACCAATATCATATGTTGATTCATTCATTGGGGTGAATTACTTCTTCTAAGGTAATAATTTTTTCTTCTGAGTCTGAGTTGCTTTCTTTGATTAAGATAAGTCCATTATCTTTATTATTATCCTAGAATAAGGCTTCTACTTTGGCAGGTGTCTGAGTAGTGTAAACTTCATCATCCTAATTATTAAGTATTTTCTCATTTTTATTTTCTTTAAGTATAGTCTATTCTTATTCTTAATTGTAGTGTTCTTTCTAACTTTCATAATAGTTGATGTTATATAGCTTTTCTGGGTATCTGACTCAATTTTTGCATTCTCAAAGATCATAGGGATTGACTTTGCTCCAATAGCATCTTTGTAGATAGATGTTGCAGTTTTCCTAAAGGCATCCTTTGCTGATGTATCCAATATTCATCTAGAAGCAATCTTAGACTTTTTCTGTATTGTCTGCAAATAGGTGAGGGTTTCTTCTATTGTACAGTCCTTAATTCATTAGGGGTGGGATCCTTTAGCAGATCTGTGATAATCTTGATTTCTTAATCCTTCTCTCGAGTAGCAGGTGTATTTCCAAGGTGTCCTGGTAGGGTATCAACTTCATATCACTGCAAGTGCACATCATTTCAGTATAATAGATGCATTGCTCACAGAATGAACATTTTGTATTCCTCATATTATACTTAATCAACTGATTCTTCTCTAAAGATGTTAGGTAGTGATATTCACTGTAGATCACTATATTAGCTTTTTCTTTTACTATATTGATATATACCTATCCAGAGGTTATCTTTTCATCTATATCACTTTCATCTTCTGGTCTCTGAGTAAGTTTCAATACTACTTCTTTCTGAATGTTTAGGGGTATACTGAACTTCCTTCTATAGTTAACAAAGATTAACCTTTGTACATCCAGGTTGATTCTAGCCTTAGCTTTCTTTAACCAACTGTTGCCTAAGACAGCATTGTAGGATTGTGCATTAGTGATGATCATTCTGATAAATATGATTTCTGTTCTAAACTGAACTAGTACTTTATGGAGTATACCTAAAGATATACTGCTTTTTCCACTTGTGATGATCAAGGTAGGTGTGGTGGGTTCATCAATATCCTATTCTAGGTAGTCTAGGAAATGCTTAGCAATGATGCTAACTCCTGCTCCTATATTAATAATAACTGAGTATGCTAAACCTTTAATGTTGCACTATGTATAGGTGGATAAGGTATAGATTTGCTCTTTCTTCTCTTCTTCAGTAGTGTTAACTTCTTCAAATCAAATGGTTAATATCAGAAAACTATTTTTAGTTTGTAGTCTATAACTAGCATCTATGCTTGTAAGCTGTTTGCAGGCTGTTCACAGGCTGTTCTAACCAGTTCATAGTTCATAATATTGTTCTAGTAGAGTTTTAGAGTAGTTTGTGGCTGTTCACAGCTGTTTGCTAATAATAGTTCATAGTCTATGACTAGTATCCATGTTTGTAGCTATTTTGTTTATAGCTCTTAGTAAAATAGTTCATGGATTAATTAACCATTTTTCTGATGAGCTTAGTTTCTATAATCTGTATCTTTACTTTCTGCTTTGTTGATAGTGTAATCTAGAAGAGTTACTTGAAGGTAATGTTAGCCTTTTAACTGGTAATATCTTGCCAAGGGTCATATTTGAATTCCCTAACTCTTCTAAGTTTCTTCTCCTTATTCTCCTCTTGATTTATCATTTTTTCATCTTCAGTGGTTGAGATAATTGTCTCACTAGATTGCATTATCTGCTTAAAGGCTTTGTTCTATTGATCTTCATCCAATTGTTGTCTTTGTGTCAGTTTCTTAGATTTCTTAATGACAACTTTAGGTACTTGAGCCAGTTTCTTCCTTGAGTAATAGAACTCTTGGAAGATCTTGAGGAGATAGAAAGATTGACCTTACAGAAGACCTGATCGATTCTACACAATATTCAAAGGAGACAGCACCTAGCATGAATTAATAAATAGAAGGAGTACTACTGAATTGCACAACTTTGGGAAAAAAAAGTCAAACACATCTGGAACTGGAAGAATAGGGAGATCTGTCAATAAGCCCTTAAAGAAGCACTCCTTGTATATGCTGCTAGAATAGCTAAATGAATCTACTAGCTATTCAAGCACAAGCTCAGTACTCTTAACCATTTCTGATGCAGTATATTTCAACTGAATATACTTATATAGAATGATATAAAGGAACTAGAGAAGAAGGTAAAACAATTGTAAAGAGATTTCTCTAAGTTAGAATTATATCTCAATACCTAACTCAGAGAAAGAAAGAAGATATAATAGAATATTTTGTAATGATACTAATTTTAATTATATAAGATCATAATTACAAAACCTTTAGTGTTATTAAGACCCTTAGTGTTATTGAGACCTTTAGTATTATTAAGACCCTTAGTGTTATTGAGATCTGTAATTACATTATAACTTAAAATAGTATTTCAATCTAATATATTATTTCACCACCCAATTATATTATAACCTGATATAATATTTTATTTTACCTTAGCTAATCAATTTGTACTAAGAGTTTTGGATAGCTACCCATATAGCACTCTCTTTAAATACCTCTCTTGCAATTATTAATAAAATTTGGACTGCAACAAGCTAAGAAAGCTTATAACAGACAACTTAAGAGATAGTAAAAAGCCTTACTTAAAGAGTAAGCAATTGGGATAGTTTCGAGATTCTAATAGATATATACTTTATTCAATTAATTGTACTTAAAATTTTTGCTAGTTAACACTTATATAAATATATACCCTTCTTAAGATACTACCACATAAACCACTAAGACCTCTGAAATATATTTTCTACACTTGCTCAATATCAGAGTATTTCACTGTTAATATATTTTAGTCTGTTACAATAACTAGTGAAAGTTGGTAGTCTTTCTGTCATTTTGTATATATTAATTTCTAGTTTGTTATCTGATTTCTCATTAGATGTTTTATAAAATAATATTTGTAGGTTGTTACTAAAATCAATAGCTGATTTTTTGTTTAATGATAATCTGTTATATACTATAAGAGAGGTGATAGATTCTCTTGTCTTGCTATAGTTACTATTGGATAGGTCAGATATAATAAATTCTTCTTCCTCAGAGCCAGAGCTGTTTAGTGATCTTCTTTATATAAAAAGTAGGGGTATCCATCAGTAATCTATCTTGAATAATACTATCTTCTGCTATAGGTATACTGTTATTACTTGAAGGGTAGTTCAGTTCTGCTTGAATGAGAATATAAGAGTTGGTTTTTTGATAACTCTCCTACCAGTCAGTATCAAGATATGATAAATATATATAATTGGTCATTTTATATATATCAAATATACCAAATAAGAATGCTTAGAATTATAGATGTAATATCTTTAGTTATATATCCTTACTAATAGCTATATATTGCAACTATTCAGGCTTTACTATAACTGATATTGAAATATTTCAGGACTTTGTGTAAACTGATTTATTTAGATAAAAATAAAGGGAGTATTTATATAAAATTAAAGAACTAAAAGACTTCACTATAAAGATAATAATTTGATTATTGTGAATTGTGTAATACTACTGAAGAAGTGTTCTTACTGCTATAGTAGATAGTTTACATCTTTAATGGTATCCTTACTACTATAGTAAGTAGCTTATAGCTGCAAATGTAGTTATATAGTACAAATAATTGGAAGTGGAAGATAATAATAATTAAATTGGGTATAGAGATAAGTTCTTAGAAATTAAACAAACTTAGAGTTAACTGTTATAATAGCTATTGGTAATACCATTTATAAACTATTTAAAATACTTTTTTTAATATAATATTTTAAGATATTAATATATAATAATATTAGGAAATTTTTTTTTCAATTTATAGTCTATAACTAGTATTTTATATTTATAAGCTATTTATAAGCTATTATCTATATTTATAACTATTTTATTTATAGCTCTTAGTAATATAGTTTGTAAAATATTAAATTATTTTCTTAATAAATTCTAATACTAAGCTTACTTTTTCTTTCTTTTTTTTCTTCTATATATCATTTTATATATTAATATTATAGTGACAAATTCATGAGACTTCAGTCCTTCATCATAGAGTACACATGGCTTTGCTGAGCTTTAGTGTCTTATATACTACATGCATCAGTGATATATAATATATAAATATTATATAACCTCTTGGAAAATGACTTCTTGAGTTATTATATAATTATATGGCTCTGAATTGTTTTCTATTCTAACTCTTGTATTTTCAAGTATTTAAGCTCAAATCCTCTACTCTCTTTTCTTTCTTTTATTCTTTATGATAGTATTTGCATTTTGCATCACTGGCTATTTGTTCTATCATTCTGTTATTATTTTATATAAATAAGCTTGATATTTCACTTTAATAAAAAGCAGTTGATTGTTGTCTTCTCATTGATCATATGCAAAAGCCTCAGAATAGCTCTGAAATGAAAAAATAGATCAGTGCTCTCATCCTCATCATCTTGCTTGACATCTACTTTTTTTATTATTATTGCTCATCATATGAGCTAGTAGAGAACCTATATTTGTTTATTGTATTTTATATCACAATATATCTGAGTATAATCATTCTAGATCTATAATGCTTAACTTACTTATTTTACTTATTTTAGTTTCTTTTATTTTATTTTCATTATAGATTTTACTAAAATTCTTAAAAATCTCTCTATATGAGTTATTCTACTAATTTCAGTAGATAATTTTGAATCTTACTATATATAGCAATTGTAATATATTTTTTGAATTTCAGATTATTAGGAAAATATTTTTAATTTATAGTTTATAACTAGTATCTGTACTTATAGTTTATTTATAGGCTGTTCTGTAGTAGTTTATCTATTACAATATTGTTCTAGAGCTATTCTAGAGTAGTTCATACTATTTATAGTACTATTTTAGCAAGTTCATCAAAAACAGTTTATAGTCTATGACTAGTATCTATACTCATGGCTGCTTTGTTTATAGCTCTTAGTAATGCTATTTGTAAACTATTTAAAAGTTTTCCTGATAGTATGTGATTTATTTTATTGATATAATATCTGGGTGGGTCAAATGACTCTAATGTTTTATTTATTCTAACCTTGTTTTTAAACATAAGCTGAATCATTTATCTATTTTTTTTTCTAACCCTTAGTTCATTTATATACAGATCAAGTCCTTAGTTGGGTGTCCTTGGCTTTCTGGCTTATTTGAGCTGAACTGATTCGTCGGTTCAAATAATTCGAGCTAGGTAATTCATTAGAGTTACTGAGCTAGGCTAACTATAACTATTGATCGCCGTCGGGCTTGAAGGCTGACGGTGTTATATGGTCTACCTAAGGATGTCTTTGGCAGATCGCATTTTTCCGTTTTACAAAAGGTCAATCTATATTCCATTACTAAATATTATACCATTCTACATAAGATAATTCCGTTCCAGTTTCTATTCCACTTAAAAAGATCATATCCATTACCATTTCGACTGCCTGCATTACAATTTTACACATATTCCCATTCACGTAGGGTTGTTCCATTACACGTAAGATTGTTCTATTACACGTAAGATTGTTCCATTGCAGGTAAGGTTGTTCAATGTCGTTACAAATACGCGCGGATAGAGGGTAATATTAGGGAGTTTGCGCAAAATGTAAAGACAGCCAGATTGAATTCCATTCGTTTTGAAAAAATCAAACTCCCTACCTAATCCAATATTCACAGGTTACCATAAACACCAATACAAAGCACTCCATCGAAAGTATTATAAGCCATGAGGTGTTGTATACAGAATTCCAGAAATGAATCAATTTCGTAGTAGAAAATTTATTAGCGTGTGAGTTCTTTTTTTATTTTATTTTATTTTTTTATCTAAATAGTTTATTTCCATCTAATCTATAATTTGTATCTATGTGGGAAGTAGTATCACAAATAGCTATACATCAAGATCGTGCGGTTGCTCGTTGCCAACTTGAACATAAATATCAAGGCTAACCATAACTTTTTAAACGAGTATGACGAGTTGTATAATTTGTTAATGGTTTACAAGGACAATGGTAGCTGTATAGTGATTCATCGGCCTCAGAAATGAGCACGTCAGAACCTTGAGGTTACTCGCAGTTGAGTTCGGGACGGGCACCAATGCTAGTTATCAAGTATCTTGCAATCACTAGCTCCGTGAAGCGGCATCTATTCCAGTTTAGGGTGGGCCACAAGTAACCTGTCGTGTAGTAATGTCATCACGCCGTCTCAAAATTGTTCTTGTTTGCGTAGGAATTCAGCTGATTATTTAGAATTGTCGTTGTATCATGCTCTTCCCCTCTGCCGTCTCCGATTTGTCAACTGCAGTTCAGAAAAGCTTTCCATGATTTGAGAGGAGATTACGAGACTAATGTCTGTTCCATATACTAGGCATACGGTAGAGAAAATTGCATAGTAGCATATTCATAGATTTTCATAATGCTTAGAAAGATTTCATATTATGTAAATAGTCGGAAGCATAATTGCATGGGTTTTGCCAGTGGCTGTTGGAATTTTGTAGCCAGTTAGATTGTGTACTGCTTGGGAAAAAACAAAAACAAAAAACGAACGAGTAACAACACGTACTTGCAAGTCGCAATCCCCCTCAAGGTGAAGGGTTTCGCCGAACTTCCACCAGCTTTCTAATCGTCATCAATCCCTCCTTCGTCCGCGTCTCATTAATATCCTTGTTACGGCTGCTTACTAAGATGCATCAAGTTTGTCAACTGTTTGGCCATCTCGGTCACCTGTTTAATCAACTCATCCTCCCGGTTTCTCATCATTTTGTTGACATCCTTCAGTTCCTCATTTCGTATACGAAGTTGATTCATCTCGGTCACATATCTGATCAACTCATCCTCACGATTTCTCATCTTTTTGTTGACATCCTCTAGCTCCTCATTTCGTACACGAAGTTGTTGCATCTCTAACTCTAGGGCCTGCCTATATTCCAACAGCTCTGAATTCTTCTTCAACAATTGGTTCACATCGTAGCCGTTAGTCGACTGCAAATGTGTGGGCTGGTATGTGATAATATTAAGAGTGGATGAACTTGTTAACGTGGCAGGCGGAATATTAAGCTTTGACCTGTCATTCGTGCCGATTGGTATCTGGATTCTCTCATCTGTGGTTGCCAGAGAGCCCGGGGAAGGTATTTTGGCACTTTTGGCTAGCGTCGAAGTCGTTGAGGAGGCTCCATGGATAGAAAAATCGTTCCCGTCAACTTTTGGAGTGTAGATGTTTTCCCACCGATCGCTTGTTCGGATTCTTCTTGAGCTGGTCTGCGCTTTACATTGTTGGCCAGCATTTCTACAGCGAACGCAAGGGACGCCTTCACAACGTTTCTTGCTTAGGTTGCATTTGTAGCACGCAACTCCAGGCTTGATTCTCTTCGCAATGAGCTTGTGGTGAGGACACCGTTTCTTTTTAAAATCACATTCTAGGCATTTATTCCAACGTATCGGTAGGTTTTGACTATTCGATTCCTTTGCGCATGGGGAGTAACCATCTTGTGCAGTAGATAGTGGCTGTTTTGATGAGTCGTTATGTGAAGTAGACGAGGAGTCATGTGAATCATTCGAGGAGGGTGATGTGTCGCTGTCGCTAGCAGGCGGTGTAGTAATGTTGTTTGCTTCCATACCGATTATTGAGTAACTTAGAAGGGAAATGGGCTATATATATAGTAGAGGGCGGAGGAGCGGAGGAACGGAAATTGATCGTCGAAATATTATCGATCTACACCCATCGACGGAAAAAATGCTCGGTAATGACCGTGCAACTAAATAATCTCGATATTAAACTTATAAAATCATGTGCAATCATTTTGTATATCGTGTGGGAAATTCCTTGAACGAGAGAGTAGAATGTGAAAGGATCCTCTCTGGTAACACATTTGCACCATTGTGAATAAATATGGAAGTGATCACATCTGTGAATTGTTATAGGTTCGCTAATGCCGTCACAGAAAATCCATAGAGTTCGCTACGGTAGGAGACCAATAATGTGATTTCTGCTATTAAAAACTTTTGTAAATAAAATAAAAAAAAGGTGCTGAGTGTATTCTCATAGAGTATGTCCAATCATTTAATCAGACCATTTATTTATAAATAATATTATTTTAAAAACTCACAAAAATAAAATAAAATAAAAAATAAAAAAATAGAAATGATAAACTTCTATCTTCAAGTTGCCAGTAAATGTTTTCCACCTTTTGGTTGCTTCTAAAACCCTCTCGGCTGCATACAAACTCCTCAGTTGCCTGTAAATACCTTCCATATATCTGTAATCCCTCCTGAATCTATTAAAACCTTTTTCTAAAAGAAATAAATATGCTGAGCATATTCTTATAGAGCATCTTTAATTACTTTGTCAATGGTTTAGAAAAAAAAAAAAAAAAATCAGACTATTTATTCATAACTAATTTTATGTAAAAGTAAATAATTTTAGTGAAAATAGTATCTAATATAATAATTCATTAGTTTACCTACAAAAAAATAAAAAAATAAAAAAAAAATAATAATAAACTTATATATAAAATTCTTTAAGTTATTTATAAATATCTTTTACCTTTTAGTTACTTCTAAAACTCTTCTAGCTATGTGCAAACACTCTTAATAATATGTACCTCTTGATTGTCTACTAGATACCTATAATTCCTTAATATAAAGTATACTAAATTATAAATTAAAATATTCTAAAGTTAGTATTTGGTTATTTTTTATTATATTTAATTTATTTAATAAATTATTTTTAAATATATTCTCTTCTACTTTATCAATAAATAATTATAAATTCTAATAGTAATATTTGATAACTTTAAAGTAAGAGTAGCTAATATTATCAAAATATTTTCAATTTATAGTTTATAACTAATATTTATACTTATAAGCTATTTGTAGACTGTTCTAGATTATTTATTATTTGCAATACTATCTTAGCTGTTTATATATTCTAAAACTATTTATATAATATTTATATATTATTCTAGCAAGTTTATAAAAAACAGTTTATAGTCTATAATATAATAGTTAATATACAACTTACCTAATTTGCAATCTATTTTTAGAGTTACTATAACCCTCTATATCCTTTTATTTTTAGTTATTTATAATAGTTATTTCTGCTTAATGACTTTTATTTCTGCAATATAACATTTTTATTTGTAGAATATTGTCATCAATATTATTATATAATTTATAATAATTAAATAGTATTTTGACCTTTCAATTTTTTTTATAAATATCCTTTATATTTTCCTTTAATAAAATTAGTTTACTCAGAGTCTTGAAATATCTCAATATCAGTTATAGTAAAGCTTGAATAAGTATAGCAAATAGCTATTAGTAAGGATATATAACTAAAGATATTGTGTTTGACATTCTGACTATACTTGGTATTTTTAATATACTCAAACTGATATATGTGGAATGATCAATTATTAGTACATTTATCACAACAACTAGTATTTTATAATGGCTGACCCTCAAACTATCTGATTTTTATGAACTTGTCACTATACTCAATTTAGTTATAGTTATCTTCTGTTTTTGAATATTTATACTATATAATCATGTCCACAGCTGTAAGCCACCTACTTTTGTAGTGAGGACATTATAAAGGATGTACACCATCCACTACAGTAGTGAGGATACTACTTCAGCAGTGATTACACAATTCACAATGACCAAATTATTGTAGTGAAACCATCTGTATTCTTTCAAATTTGTATAAATATCCCCTTTATTTCTATCTAAATAAATCAGTTTATACAGAGTCTTAGAATATCTCAATATCAGTCATAGTAAAGCCTGAAAAACATAGTACATTTAGCTGTAGTAAGGATATGCAAAGGGAGATATCATATCTGATACTCTAAGCATTCTCAATAAATGAATAACTAGTTATTTATACATTTGTTACAATTTATACTTGTAGCTGTTTTGTTCATAACTCTTAGTAAATACTATTTGTAAACTATTAAACTATTTTCTAATAAGATACTATAAGATAGATAGTAGAAATAAAAGTAATAATAAAATAAAAGCAATAGTAAAAATAAGACTAATAAATATTAAAAAATATAATCTTAATAATCTTATATTATTAACTTTAGATATAATAATAAAAAGAAGAATAAAACTGAAAGAAGTAAAACTAATAGTAAAATAAAATTAATAAAAATAAAATAAAGCTAGTAAGACTGATAAGAATAGAACTGATTAAGATGAAACTTATTTTTAAAGTAAAAGATAAATAGTAATAATATATAATTGTTTTTATTTGTAATAAACTTAGACTTTTAATTTTTTTATTTAAAAAAAATAGATTCTAAAGTATATTGCTAAGTACTTGAAGAAACCTAATTTTCTTTCTTAGATCTAACATTTATAGAGAATAATACTTTTATTAGAAAAAATATTTTTAGTTTATAAATAATATTACTTTATTTATAGATAATATTTATTAAGATCTACAAACAAATAGCTATGAGTATAAATACTAATTGCAAACTATAAACTGTTTTTAATGAATATTTATAGACTACCCTAGAACTATCTACAAACTATCTATAAACTACTTACAAACTATCTAAAACTGCATCAGAATAGTAGAGTAAAATAACAAACTGCTTTAGAATAGACTATAAGTATAAATGCTAGTCAAAGACTACAAACTGAAAATATTTTCCTGATGTTAATATATAAATTATATTTTATTAAAATATAGTAAGAGAATTATAATATTAATAATATAAGATAGTTAGTATAATCACCAGACCTTAACTTTATAAAGAATATTTAAATATAATTAAAGCTAGAAATAAAAGCAAGAAAACTGAAAAAAAAAAAAACAACTCATTACTAAATTATTAATAGCACTATATGATGGGAAATAGATAACTTATTTAATTTAGTATTATCAATGCTAAAGCAAGTTAGTAATAGGAAAGAAATGCTTATTAAATATTAATTTGTAATTAAATTAATTAAATTGCTAGTCTTTTGTAAATATGGTCAATGTCTGTGCAAACAACTTAATAGTCTGCATTTCTGAGCTAGTCCTTGTTGAAGTTTAATTAATTAATTATATCACTAGGTCAATATGTATACAAAAGTATCAATGAAATTTTAGTGACTTGACTTTTACTCGCGACTTTCACTTGCAACTTGCCTGAGTATTCTGAGATTTAGTCCGCATTCTGGATTTAGATATTATTAATTTGATTAAATACTGTGACAGTCAACCCCCAACTTGCCTGATTTCTACAAACATTTGGTCAACAAGGTGAGACTATCACAGCGGTTACATACTCTTTTTTTTTTTTTTTTTTTTTTTTTTTTTTTTTTTTTTTTTTTTTTTTTTTTTTTTTTTTTTTTTTTTTTTTTTTTTTTT
>RBNK01001364.1:0-15844 GCA_003990785.1 Endogone sp. FLAS-F59071 | reverse complement strand
TCAAAGTTCTTTAAATGGATATTAAGAACTTCTAGGCACTAGCTGGTTGTCATTTAACTCTAGTGCTTGAAGCTTAGTTTTCTTAAATATAGTACCACTGTTAGCTAGTACTTGAAGACTTAATATATTTTTGTTCTAAGTTTTCTTTGATTTCTAGTAAGGCTAAGGCTGTGGGCTGCTTGGTTTTTATCCAATTCTTCATCTATAATAGTACCAAAACATATCCTAACTAGTAGTAAGACTTGAAATAGAATACATTTTATATCTAAGAGAAGTGCTCTATATTGTTAAGTATAATATCTACTATGTTTAAGAGATTTTCTATATAATTAACCTCAATAAAGGCCCATAGTGTTGAAATTTGATCTTCGAATATGTGTTTGGAGTAAAGAGCACACTGGCTTATAAAGCTAATATGCGTGTATTTATTAATGCTAATTTATAATTGGTTGATACAAACAAAGATCGTCTAAGCCACAATTGAGTGACATACAATCGATCATTGATGGGAGAGAGATATAATAAGCTAATAATTACAATACTCCCCCTGCTTGACATATCTCGATAAAAATAAAAATAATAAAAAATGTTCAACTGTACATCATGAATAGCATCCATGAAGTATATTTACTGCAAATAACTATATATAAAATACTACTTGAGTGATAAGAATGATATGATAAAGAACATAAAAAAGTTAGTTACGTAAGCCCATTTTTGCGATCAACATTTCAAGTCTGGGTCGCACAAGTGGCTTGGTTAATGTATCAGCGATCATTTCATCTATTGCTATATAGATGATATCTATCACCTTTGATTTAACTTTCTCTTGAATAAAGTGGTGCTGAATATCGATATGCTTTGATTGAGCATAATTAATTGGGTTTTTTGGTGAGGGCGATTGCTGATTGGTTGTCTTCAAATAAGGTTATTACACAATTCTACAAATATCCTAGCTCATCCAATAGGGTGCGTAGCCAAATGACTTCTCTCATCACATGTACTAATGCCATATATTCTGCTTCAGTTGTTGATAGGGCAATGGTTGGTTAGCGTTTGCTTGACTAGCTGATGGCTCCTCCTGATAGGTTGAAAATATAGCCTGTCATTGATCATCATATATTAATATCTCCTCTCCAGTTGGCATCACTGAAACCAATCAGTCTTAGATCCTGATCACATCTAAGGCACAGCTTATAATTGGCTGTTCCTTTAATATATCTTAATAATCGTTTGAGGGCATAGTGATATTCTTGCATTGGATTGATCGAAAATTGACTGATGATGCTAACAGCAGGTCTCGTCTCGATCATCAGGTACATTATGCTACCAATCATTTGTCTGAATAGATTTTGGTCTGCGGATTTTCTCTCTTTAGCTTTGAGTTGAATAGATGGATCAAGGGGTGTACTGATTGGTTTGGCATCTGTTATGTTAAACCTTGTAATGATTTGATTGGCAAAGTGACTTGATCAATTGTAATTGTATGTGTTTTTCAATCACGCATGACTCGAATACCCAGAAAATATTTAATTTCATAGTTCATCATATCAAATGCATTGCTAAGCTCCATCTTGAATTTGTTCATTGTTTCCATCGAATCAGCCAGAATTAGTAGATCATCGACATATATGGCAATAATTATCAGCGATTGATCATCTTGTCTTCTTCTTAGATAAATGCTGTGATCTGATTGTAGTCTTGTAAAATTTGATTGGCTGAGGTAGTTGTCAATCTTCTGATTCCACATACGAGGTGATTGCTTTAGTCTATACAATAATCAATTGAGCTTACACACAGCTCTCGGTGACAGCTCTGATTGGTCAATTTGTAAGGGGGTTTCTTCCAAACCGCCTGTGAGGAAGCGTCTGATGATACTAATCCGCGTTGGACTTAGGAATCTCCGAGTACGTCGCAAGGTTTCTAAGGTATCGAAAATACTTTGTTTCTTTATAAGATTATTAGTTATGAATTTCAGACTTATAGTTTTTAGCACTTTTGATGTGTGTAGAGGGGGAGTGAGATCTTTAGCTCTCAAAGGGATCTTGAGTGTGCACTGCTATTGAACTGAAGTTTATTGAATAAAGATTTGGAGGATATTTATACAAATTCTCGAGGTGCTATACGGGTAGCTGCCCAGGTTACTACTCAGAATATTGGTTACTAATTTAGAAGTCAAATAATGTATTAATAAAATCTATATTGTAGATGTCAGCAGTGCCTACGATGTCAGTGGTACCTACAATGTCAGCGGTGCCTATGATGTCGGCGGTGCCTACAATGTCAGCGGTGCCTACATCTTCTTCTATATCTGATCCTGATAAGGAAGTATTGGTTTCTTCTTCCAGGCAGTTGTTATCCATTGGGTAATTTTCCAGAAGATAGAGTAACAGAGTTTCTTCTTCTTCATTTCGTAAGTGTTCCCATTGGTATGGGCTTAAGTTACCAAGATGTTTCAATGCGGAAGGCCAGTATTGGAATACTTTGAAGGTCCTTCTAGCTATGCGCCTTTCCCAGCGGTTTAATCCCAGAATTCTGGCAGATTCTTGTTCTGTTGTTTCTTGACGATTTTCTTATCTTAATTGTAAGGCATATCCCATTTGATAGTAACTTCTGAATTGTCCAGCAGTATTGTGAAATTGGTAGATGTTGATATTTTCTTTTGCAAGTTCTACCATTTCAATAGTATCCTCCTGGGTCACTCTTGCATGTAGTAGTACTGGTTCATTATGTCAGTTGATGATTGCATTCTCCTCTATGTTCTTGATTTGTTCATAGTTTGGTCGAAGTGGTGTTGAACGTCTGGCAGTATTTCTTTGCTGCGGTTGAGTCGGATAAGGCTCTTGAGTCCTCTGGTTTTGGCAGCTGATGGTAGGCATGGTTGTTTGTTATGTTTCTGCAAGTGTTTGTTGCTGCTTTTTATATATATCACTCTTACAACTCTTCCCTCTTTGAGAAAATAGCGTCCACGCTATTTCTGTAAGGACTTGTGATATTTTTCCAGTGCTTCATTTGCATTTGTCAGATTGCTAAGCGGTTCCCATGTAGCATCGTGTAAGGGGTATCCTTTCCACTTGATCAGATATTGCGGTGTCGATCTGTTGCCTTGTTTGGTAATCTGTTGATCTAAGATTTCTTCTACTTCGAATTCTTCTGTGTCATTAACCAAAATTGGTGCGGGTGGTATGACTTGTCTGTCCAGAAATAGATCATCATCATTCGGTGTATAACGTTTCAGTAGTGATACATGAAACACGGGGTGAATCCTTATTGTTGGTAGTAACTCCAGTTTGTAAGCAGCAGCTGATAATCTTGAATGGTCCGAGAAACTTGTTCTAAAGTTTCTTTGAAGGTTGATTAGATAATTATCACAATGTGATATGTCTTGAAGACAGTAAGACCAGAGGACCTGCAAGAGAAGCCTACCATGTGGCCCTAACAGATGCAACAGCCACTGGACTAGGAGGATTAATCCTCACAGCCACAGCAGCAGCTGGAAATGCACCCACCACCACAGCATTAGCCACCACTCATTGGGATGTTACAAGAGCCTGGTTAGAAGAAAAGTACTTCACTGAACAGAAGCAAGAATCAATCAAAGAACAGTTATTCAACATGAAGATGTCAATCAATCAATGCCCAGAAGACTGGGTTACCACCATCGATCAGTATATGCAACTCTGTGGAGAAACCAGCCTGGTTGTACAATAAATGGTATTCATGAATGGCTTACCCACAGATCTCCAACGTCATATCAAGAGGTTTGGCCCTCGAAGAATGGAAGAGAAAGTCAGGATGGCACAGGCCTTTTGGGATATCGAAGCAGGATATTCGGCATCCCTATATGACAAGTTACCACAAGACTTATGCAGGAAATTCAGCACTGGAATACCCATAGTTCAAATGGTACCTACATCAGCCGAACCACCTGAGGAGAACACCATTAAACTGACAGTCATAGCAAAAACAGAAAAGACAATACATGAGGATGAAATGGAGAAGATTACCAAGATGTTCTCAGAAATGATAGCACACATAGCTGATCTTGAAGCCAAGGTGATCTACCAGAATAAGCAACCGAGAGGAACCTTTGTCGTTGAAGAATGCAATAGGACCGAGATAAATTGCTTTCTCTGTGGGAGATATGGTCACTTTGCCAAAGACTGCCAAACTAGAAGTTGGAAGGAAGGACGAGAGAGAGAGGAAGTAAAGAAGGCCGACCATGCCAATGTAGTGCAAGAAATCAAAGAAGAAGATGAAGAATTTAGTGAAGAATACCTGGAGACCTACCCTGTTGAAGCAGTCAGCCGCACTACTACTAGGAAGACTCCCTACCCAAAGAGGAAACCAACTCAAGAACCTGAAGTTATCATCGAGAAACCTAAGAAGCTAACACAAAGACAACAACTGAATGAGGATCAATGGGACAAAGCCTTCAAACAAATAATGCAACCTGGCGAGACAGTTACCTCAACCACTGGAGATGAAGAAATGACGGATCAGAAAGAAGACAAGGAAAAGAAGCCTAGGAGGGTTAGAGAATTCGAGTATGACCCATGGCAAGACATTGCCAGTCAGAAAGCCAACATTACCTTTAAACAACTCTTCCAAATTGCACCATCGACGAAGTAAAAGGTAAAGACGCAGATTATCGAAACCAAACCAACCATCCGATTCGAGGAAGTTAACACCACCGAAGAACAAGAAGAGCGAACCTATACCTCATTCGCCTATACACAATGCAACATTGGAGGATTAGCATGCTCAGTAATTATCGACACTGGAGCAGAAGTCAGCATTATCGCCAAGCATTTCCTAGACTGCCTAGGATGGGATATTGATGAACCTGCTACCTCTACCTTGGTCGTCGCAAGTGGAAAGAGCAGCATACCTTTAGGAGTACTCCGAGAAGTACCAGTCCAGTTTGGAACAGAAATCATACCTGTCAGAATGGTCATCACCGATGCACAATCCTACAACGCTGTCTTGGGCAACAGCTGGTTAAAGAAAGCTAAGGTAAGAATTGACCTGGATGCACAAAGGTTAATCTTCGTCAACCATGGAAGAAAGTTCAGTATACCCTTGAATATTCAGAAAGGAGTAGTACTGAAACTCACCCAGAGACTGGAAGACGAAAGCGATACAGATGAGGAAATAACTCCTGGACAGGCATACCTCAACTTGGTAGAAGAAGAAGAAGCAAACATAGTGATCCATAGCAAATACCACCACCTGACACCCTTAGAGAAGAACCAGTTGATTGAATACAACATGAGGAATACTAGATGTCTATTCTGTGAGCAATACATCTATTACGCTAAGATAATGTGCACCTGTAGCGATACAAAGTTGATACCCTACCAGGACACCTTGGAGATGCATTTGCCAACCAAGAAAAAGATCAAGAAACCAAGATTATCACAGACCCGCCGAAGGACCCCACCCTCAATGAATCATGGGCCATATAATGAAAACAACCCTCATCTATTCGCAGACAATACTGGAGAAGTATAGGACTGTTTTTGGACGAATATTGAACATATCAGCAAAAGACGCCTTTGGGGAAACTGCAACATCTACATGCAAGGATGCTACTGGGATGAAGTCAACCCTTATGACCTCTGGGAATGCGAAAACTGGGTCAGATATCTAGACAAACCATATGATATCAATTACCACGGAACTTGGAAGGAATGTTATGACCAATAATAAGAACAGATGATACCCGAAGAGAATGAAGATGAGGAAGTGCCCGAGGAATGGAGCAATGAAGTTTACACTACTCAGATACCTACCGAAATCAGAGCCTTATTCCAGGAAGATGATAAAGATGATGGACCTATCCTGATCAAAGAAAGCAACTCAGACTCAGAAGAAGAAATCATCGCACTTGAAGAAATAATTCACCCTGATGAATGCATCAGCATGTGCTATTGGTGGTGGAAGGACTTATGGCAAAACCTGCCTCAGGACACAACTCACGAACAGTGGAAGGAGCTGAATGTCCCCACCTTTGAAGAAGTATTTATGGTTGAAGAAAAGGATACAGCAACTCGAGTCAAGAAATTGACAGAAAGTGCAATCATACCAAATAGAAAAACTGAAGGAGCCGCAGGTTATGACCTGTACGCAGATGAAGACTACACTCTAGAACCGAAATCATCAGCCTTCATAAAAACTGGAATTGCTATCGCCCTACCACCCGGACAGTGTGCGCAAGTATAGGCAAAAAGTGGACTCTACCGCAACTCTGGAATAGGAGCATTCTCTGGATTAATAGATGAAGACTATAGAGGAGAAATCGAGGTTGGACTAGTTAACCATAACCATAGTTAATTCAAAGTATACCAAGGCGATCAAATTGCTCAGATGGTGATCATCAAATGTGAACAACAACCTTTGAAAGAAGTAGAAAACTTAGAAGAAACACGACGTGGAAGGAAAGGATTTGGATTGACTGGACAAGCAAATGTGATAATGGAGAGACTGGATGACCAGGAGAGCACTAAGAAGCACATCTACTCCCTCAACAAAAACCTGTTACCGAATCAGAAGAAACAGTTACAAGACCTACTGAAGGAGTATGAGGATATTATCGCGATCAGTTTTAAGGATCTATCAGACCAAGCCTTCTTCATGCACCATATTGATACAGGAGACGCCAAATCGATCAAACAGGCACCCTACAGATTGCCGGCCAACTATCATGACTTTGTACGAAAGCATGTTCAAGAGCTATTGGAGTCAGGAGTAATCATATGGTCGAAAAGCCCTTGGGCATCACCTATCAGCATAGTACCAAAGAAAGACAGACAAAGAATGGTTATTGATTATTGCAAATTGAACTCAGTTACTAAGAAGCACGCATATCCGATCCTGCACTTAGAAGACTTACAAAACATGTTGAAAAAAGCACAAATCTACTCAACCTTAGACCTATGGGCAGGATATAATCAGATTGGAATAACGCTCGAAGCACAGGAGAAATCAGCATTTGTTACACCGTTTAGACAGTACGAATTCACAAGAATGTCCTTTGGACTTTGCAATGCATCCGCCACCTTCCAGACTGCAATGAACGAGATCTTTTACAATTTGATTGGACATGGAGTGATTGTGTACATCAATGACATTAACATTTATGTGGAGAACTTCACAGAATACATGGTGATCCTGAAGGAAGTATTTGAACAACTCAGAAAACATGGACTAAGGATCAAGCCAACAAAATACTACTTTGGATAAAAGAAAATTGAATACCTTGGATTTATAATCGATGGAGGAGAAATCTGCCCAGACTCAAAAAAGACCGAAATCGTCAAGGCCTTTCCAACTCTGCAAGATAAGATGGCCTTATGAGGATTCTTAGGACTGGTCCAGTTCTATAAAAGGTTTATCCCTGGTTACTCTGAAATTGCTGCACTCCTGCACATGTTGCAAAGAAAAGGAAGAGCATGGGAATAGACATTAGCCGCACAAACTGCCTTCAACCTGATCAAGGAAGCACTTACTTATGCATCAGTTATGGCAAGACCGGACCTTACAAAAGTATTCAAGTTGTATATGGATGCATCGTCATTTGGACTTGGAGCAATCCTGGTACAAGATGACAAAGATGGAGAGTATGTGATTGCTTATGCAGGACGAGCCACCCATGGAGCAGAACCTTCTTATGGAGCCACCTAACTAGAATGTATAGCAGTTGTTTGGGCTGTACAACACTTCCATCACTTCCTGATTGGAAAGCAGTTCACCCTGATAACAGACCACTCAGCCCTCAAATGGCTTTGGAACAAACCAAATCTGACAGAAATGTATGTACAATGGCTAGCCATACTATAGGAATATGACTTCACGACGCAATACAGAAAAGGATGGAATTATTAGAATGTGGACACCCTCTCACGCCTACCTCAATTTATCCAAGACCAATACCCCGAACCAAAAAGAATATATCTACCCAATGGACACTGAACTCTATAACAGATATTTGGATTACCTCAGTAACCTAACCTTTACTGGGATGACGAACGAAAATGATCAATGACTTATACAGACAACAGCACTCAACTACTTTATCAAGAATAATATACTTTACTGACGACACAGAGGACAGACATGACTTGTAGTTCCTGAACACAAAAAGCAGATGGTACTTCAGGCCTCTTATGACCATCAGCTGGCAGGACACATGGGCATAGACAACACATATCAACAACTATCAGAAAAATATTATTGGAAGAACATGTATGAAGACATTAGAGAATATATCAGGAGATGCGACACTTGCTAGAAGAGGCGCCAAGGAAAGGAAGTTGAGACCTTACAACCGATTGTATCTGGAGGACCCTTCGAACATATTGGAATAGATATTGTTGGACTGCTACCAAGAACACTCAGAGGGAATCAATATATCGTAGTAGCAGTAGATTATCTGACCAAGTACCCTGAAGCAAGAGCTTTGCCCCTTGCAGATGCTCTTAATATTGCATCTTTTATCTACGAAGACATTATCTGCCGCCATGGAATACCTTATGAAATGACCTCTGATCAAGGAACTGAATTCATTAATGAATTCATGCAGATATTGACACAACACTTCAGAATCCGCCAGATAAAAACTACTGCCTACTATCCCCAAGGAAATGGACTCACTGAATGGATGAATCAAACCATCAAGAACATGATTGCTAAAGTAGTACAATCACAAGGAGGAGATTGGGACTTGTACCTACCTTCCACCTTATTTGCACTACGAACAATGAAACAAGAGATAACAAAGTTCACCCCTTTTGAGCTTGCTTATGGAAGAAAAGCTCATCAGCTGGTAGACTAAGTAATGACCACCCCGGAACCCAGCCACACCTCCTGGGAAATGCAAATCGAGCATTGTGTGACAAAGAAAATTCAAGAATTACACAATGTCTGAAACAAGGTGAGAGAATTTATCGCCATTGCACAAGATCGACAAAAGAAGAATTATGACAAGGAACATAAGGAAACCGAGAGATTGAAGATTGGTGACCAAGTCTTACTATACCGAAACATAGTAGAGTCCTCCTGGTCAGCAAAATTAGACCCAAAATGGGAAGAACCATACTATATCGCTAGTATAAAAGGAACTATGTATCAGTTACGAAAAATGACAGAAACAATCTTACCCTATACTATCCACTGAAACCACCTCAAGAAATATCATGCCCTAATAGAACAACTTCCATGAAGTCCGAGTTAGCCTGATCGAGGCCTACCGACATATAGAACCTCTGGAAGACCTTGAGGAAATAGAAGGATCGACCTTATAGAAGACCTGATCAATTGTACGCAACATTCAAAGGAGGTAACATCTGGTATAAATCAATGAATGGAAGGAATACTACCGAATTGCACAACTCTGGGATGAAGAAGTTGAACATATCTGGAACCGAAAGGATAGGGAAATCTGTCAACGAGCCCTCAAAGGAGCACTCCCTGCCTATGCCGCAAAAATGGCTGATCGGATTTATCAACTATTCAAGCACAAGCCTAGTGCTTTGAATCACTTTCGATGCAGTACGCACCAACTAAATCAACTGACACAGAATGACATGAAGGAGCTAGAGGAAGAGGTAAAACAGTTACAAAGAGATTTCTCCGAGTTAGAACTGTATCTTAAAGTCTAACTCGCAGAAAGGAAGGAGATATGACGGGATATTTTGTGATGATATACAATTTGATCATGTGAGATCACAAGTCATGTGACTTGCAATAATGCTGAGACTTGAAGCATTGCTGAGACTTGTAGTGTTACTGAGATCTGCAATCACACTATAACTTAAAATAGTATTTTGATCTGATATATTATTTTGTCACCCAATTATATTATAACCTGATATATCATTTATTATATCTTAGCCAATCAATTTGTACCTTATATTTAGCTGAGCCAATCAGAAATTCAAGTAGTAACCTGGGTAGCTGCCCATATAGCACCTTGTAATTTCTTATAAATACCCCACTCGCAATTATCAATAAAATTTGAACTGCAACAAGCTAAGGAAGCTTCTTACAGACAATCCGAGAGATAATCCTGCAAAGTCTAAATAGACTTTGCAGAAGAAGCCTTAGTCTGGGACTAAGCAATGGTTAAAGAGAGAGAAGTTTATTATTATACAAAGCTTATTATATTCACTATTTAATACACTTTCCTGCTAGTCACCCCACCCTTCAAGCCGCTACCGCATAACCCACTAAGACCCCTAAGATATGCTACAGTGAATATTTTGCTATTAGAATATTTTAGTCCATCACAGTGTCTAATTTATCTTCCTGATTTCTGATCGTTGTAGCCATCTGTTCCTGTCAATCAAGGCTAAATCCTATATTGCTCTGATGGTTGCCATCCAATTCTTCATCGTCATCAAGGGTTTGATATCTGTTATCTGTTTTTGATTTAGACTGCAATCTTGTCAATCTTGTTGCTGATGACGATGTGTATAGATTATCCATTTCATTGTGTCATTAAATGCTATATCATTACGTGTTGTTTATCACGTTGCTTTATCGCGGTATCACTTGTCACGTTGTTTATCATATTGTTTGATGCATTGTTTACAATGTTAAATAAATGCTTACTGTAATCACAGTTATAATTGCTATGATTGCGTAGATCTCAGGTTGTTGAGCTGCAATTCGAGCAGCTCGGGGCTCATAACATGTTGAAATTTGATCTTCGAATGTGTATTTGGAGTAAAGAGCACACTGGCTTATGAAGCCAATATGCGTGTATTTATTAATGCTAATTTATGATTGGTCAATACAAACAAAGATTGTCTAAGCTACAATTGAGTGATGTACAATCAATCGTTGATGGGAGAGAGATATAATAAGCTAATAATTACAATACATAGTTTTATATCTCAATATAGAAGTACTTATTGAACTATATTAGTTATATTAGATATATCTAGAGGAAGTGGTTGAGTCCTTCTTACAATATTTTCCTTAGTATAAGGTCTTAATCTCTTATTGGTAGAATTTCTGATAGGTAACATTATCTTGATATAGAATATTTAATAGTAGTTACTAAGATTAAAATATATGTCTCCTCCCACCATCTGCAAAGATACTTCGACAATCACCTACATCAAATCTAGAACTTAGAGAGGAAGAAATTATTGTTTAGCAGATACTCTTCAAATAGAAACAACACTATATAAGAAATACAACTTATAGAATATTAGATAAATTTCTTATATAAATAGTATAGTCACTATTTTTCTAAGAAGAGAAGAGTTGTAAGAGTAATTATTATTAGATAACTGCTACTATACTACAGCACTACTTAGAATATTCTAGTTACTTAAATCTAGAAGAAAAAATCTATACTGCTGAAATTAACACTGCAGATACCATCTATACTGCTGAAATTATTAATACTACAGATACTATCTATTCATACTGCCAAAATTATCAATACTGTAGATATCAATACTGCCAATACTATTAATATTGTTGATATTGTAATAGACTAAAATATATTAATAGTAAAATACTCTGGTATTAAGCAAGTGCAGAAAATATGTTTTAGAGGTCTTAGCAGATTATGCAATAGTAGCTTTGAAGGGTGAGAGTGACTGGTAGAAAAGTATATTAAATAGTAAATATAATAAGCTTTGTTGCAAATAATAAACTTCTCTTATTTTAAGTCTCTTAACTCTCTTTCTCTCTAACTATTACTTAGTCTTAGATTAAGGCTTGTAGAGCCTACTTAAAAGTCTTATCCATTTTTCAGATTATCTGTAAGAAGCTTTCTTAGCTTGTTGCAGTCTGAATTTTATTAATAATTGCAAGAGAAGTATTTATATAAATTGAAGAAAGTACTATATAGATAGCTGCTTAAAACTTCTGGTACAAATTGATTAACTAGGCTAAAATAAAATACTATATCAAGTTATAATATAATTAGGTAGCAAAATAATATATCAGATTAAAATACTATTTTAGGTTATAATATAATTACAGATCTCAATAACACTAAGAGTCTTAATAACAATAAGAGTCTTAATAATACTAAGAGTCTTAATAACACTAAGAGTCATATGACTATAATCAAAATTAGTATTATTACAAAATTTTTTTATTATATTTTTTTTCTTTCTCTGAGTTAGACTTCAAGATACAGTTCTAACTTAGAGAAATCTCTCTGTAACTGTTTTACCTCTTTCTCTAACTCCTTTATATCATCTTGTATAAGTTGATGTAGTTGGAATATACTGTACTAGAAATGGTTCAAAGCACTAGGCTTATGCTTTAATAGTTAATAAATTTGTTTAGCCATTCTTAAAGTATAGGCAGGGAGTGCTTCTTTAAAGGCTCATTGGCAGATTTCTCTATTCTTCTAATTCTAGATATATTTAACTTCTTCTTTCCAAAGTTGTGTAATTTGATAGTACTTCTTCTATTCATTGATTCATGCCAAGTGTTGTCTTCTTTGGATATTATATGTATATAATTATTTGAGTCTTCTGCAAGGTTGATTCTTCTATCTTCTCAAGTTCTTTCAGTAGTTCTATATGTTAGTATACCTCGATTAAGCTGACTTGGAGTTTATAGAAGTTGTTTCAGTGGAGTATAGTATATCTTTAAGCAGTTTTGGTAAACAGTATAGAGTAGGATTATTTCTGTCATTTTTTGTAACTGATATATTGTTTCTTTTATACTTGCAATATAGTATGGTCCTTCCCATTTTAAGTAAGACTTAGTTACTGATCTTTAACTTTTCAGTCTTTTTGTATTCTTTGTCATAATTCTTCTTTTGGCAATCTTGTGCAATAGTGATAAATTCCCTTACCTTATTTCAGATGTCGTATAATTCTCGAATTTCTTTTGTTATATAGTGTTCTATTTGTACTTCCTAGAGGGTGTGGCTGAGTTCTGGAGTAGTTATCACTTGGTTTATCAGCTGATGAGCTTTTCTTCCATAAACAAGCTCAAAAGAAGTAAACTTTATTATCTCCTATTTTATTATCTATAGTGCAAATAAGGCAGAAAATAGGTACAAGTCCCAATCTCCTTCTTATGATTGTACTACTTTAGCAATTATATTCTTAATAGTTTAATTCATCTATTTGATAAGACTATTTCCTTGGAGATGGTAGGCAGTAGTCTTTATTTAATAGATTCTGATATATTGCATCAATATCTGTATGAATTCATTAATAAATTCAGTTCCCTGATTGGAGGTTATTTCATAAAATATCCCATAGTAGCAGATAATATCTTCATAGATAAAAGGTACAATATTAAGAGCATCTACAAGAGGCAAGGCTCTTGCTTCGGAGTACTTCTACTGCTACTACAATATATTGGTTTCCTTTAAGTATTCTTAGTAGCAGTTCAACAATATCTATTCTAATATATTCTAGATACAATCAGTTGTAAGGCCTCGACTTTCTTTCCTTAATACCTCTTCTGGCAAGTATTGCATCTCCTAATATATTCTCTAATATCTTCATATATATACTTCTAATAATATTTTTCTTATAATTACTGATATATATTATCTATGCCTATATATTCTGTAAGCTGATAATTATAAGAGGTCTGAAGTACCATCTGCTTTTTATGTTCAGGAACTGCAAGTTATATTTGTTCTCTATATCATCAGTAAAGTATATTGTCCTTGATAAAATAGTTGAATATTATTATCTATATAAGTTGTTGATTATTTTTATTCATTGTCCCAGTAAAGGTTAGGTTACTAAAGTAATCCAAATATCCATTGTAGAGTTTAGTATCTATTAGGTAGGTATATTCTTTTTGGTTTGGAGTGTTAGTCTCAGATAAATTAGAGTAGGTATAAGAGGGTATCTATATCTAGATGATTCCATTCTTTTCTGTATTGTATTGTAAAATTGTACTCCTGCAGTATTGCTAACCATCATGCATACATTCCTGTTAGGTTTAGTTTGTTCCAGAGCCATTTGAGAGCTAAGTAGTCTATTATCAAAGTGAACTGCTTTCCAATCAGGAAGTGGCAAAAGTGTTATACTGCCCAAACAACTACTACATATTCTAACTGGGTGGCTCCATAGGAAGGTTCTGCTCCATGGGTAGCTTATCTTGCATAAGCAATTACATGCTCTCCATCTTTATCATTTTATGCCAAAATTGCTCCAAGTCTGAATGACAATGCATCTGTATATAACTTGAATACTTTTGTAAGATCTGGCCTTGTCATTACTGGTACATATGGGGCGTGCTGCAACAAAACCAGACAAAGTAAACATGTGACATTACAAGTTCGAAGATTTTATTTTTGTCATTGCTTTGCTCGTAATAATTATCAAAATAATCAGAATAAGCAAGCCAAAAGTAGTGCTCTTTCTCTGGCCACCTGAGCAACTTCGGTAAAGTTTTTGGGTTATGTGATCTTGTGAGCCCCAATTTGTCGATTGCGTCACCCCATGTAAATAAAAACAATCGTACACCCGTCCTCAGGAAGGAATCAAGGCAAGGTAGTTCAGGCACCTTGTAATTGCGTGATACTACAATGCTAGCTACATTCCACATTTTTAATTCACAGACGACAGCTTTGTAGATTAAACCAACTTTACCTCTTTTTTCTCGCTCTGTCTAGCCATGACCAACATCACGCTCAACTGTCTCAGCCTGAGTGAGGATCCCGACGACAATGTGTTTGATGTCAACATTGATAAGAGCAAGTCAGTCAACAACCTCAAAGAAGTGATCAAGGAGAAAAAAAGACCGGAGTTTAACAACTTTCCTGCTAATAAACTCATTCTATGGCAAGTCAATATTCCTCTCGACGCGCCCAACGAGCTAACAGCTCTGCTGAGCGATATCACCAACCTCAGTATTGAAAATGATCTGCAAGGCACTAAGCTACACCCAGCACGGTGTATCTCTTACTACTTTGTCAACCAACCAACCGAGATGCATCTTAGCGTTATCGTCCAAAAGCCAACCAGTACGTAATAATTGCACTTTTCTCACATGTCCAAGTGTTTGATCCATCTAATTAATTTATTTTCTCAGCGGCCGTCATACCTTTCGAGCTTTCCTTCGAGCTCACGTCGGCAACTGCACTTTTTGATCGCATCATACGACACTCTAACTTCCGATATCTTGGGCCGGACCTCTCATTCTTGGAGGATCTAGATGACGACGAAAAAGGATTTGTCAATCAGATCTTTGATGACTTGGAGAACAATAATCCACCCAGTACTACTTGGACCAAGGAGCTTGAGCAAGTACAACCGTGGATCCAACAAGTTTACGAGTCACTGGCACAAATCTATAACTTGACTGTTGTCCATGATACTCGAACTGCTGGTGACCTTGGTGAAGAATATGCCGATCATTACCTTACATGCCCAGAATTATCACATTTATGCAGTACCGAATATAGCACCGTTGACTTTACGAATAACTGGGCGTTCGAAAGCAAAGGCAACTGGCAAGTATCCTCTATAAAGAAAGCGATTGTCCAATGCTATCATTACACCAAAAAATTCTTCGAAGACGATACAAATCACCGGCATAAATATGTCTCAATCGTCACTGATGCCAGAAGGTACAGGTTTTGGTACGCATTCTACAATCTTCCTCAGCGTTCAGTAAATGCCGGCATGATTGTGGACTATGACTGGAGTCTGAATACTCTGTATATCCTAGCACGCGTTTTCAAAACCTTCAGTATGATTTGACTTCCGCGTGCCGGTGCTTCTCCCCAGGATTTCGGGAACCTTGGGCCAAGTGAAGACATTTCAAACAATGGCTTTACTCCAACGCCTGACCACTCAATAGCTACAATCGAAAATACGATTGACGTTCTTATGGA
>RBNK01001363.1:0-15844 GCA_003990785.1 Endogone sp. FLAS-F59071 | reverse complement strand
TTTTATATAAATAGCTTAATAATTTTGTTTGAATAAAGACAAATTGTTGTCATTTTATTATCAATCATATATTATTAGGAAACTATTTCAGTTTATAGTCTATAACTAGCATCCATGCTCATAGGCTGTTCTCAGGCTATTTGTAGGCTATTCTAGCTAGTTTGCAGTTCACAATATTGTTCTAGAGGTGTTTGTAGTTTATGATATTGTTCTAGTAAAGTTTTAGAATAGTTTGCAACTGTTTGCTAATAATAGTTCATAGTCTATAACTAGCATCCATATCTATAGCTATTTTGTTCATAGCTCTTAGTAAAATAGTTCATAGCTCTTAGTAAAATAGTTTATAGATTAATTAACTATTTTTTTGATAATGCAAATAGCTTCAAAAAATAGATCAGTACTCTCATCCTTATCATCTCATCTGATATTTACTTTTTTTTATTACTTGTCATAGCAAGTTGGTAGAGAACCTATATCTTTTTTATATTTGATATTATATTTAGTAGAAAAGCTAGGTAGGTTTCTATAACTGATACTACATTCTAGCTAGCAAACAATCCTATATCTATTATAATAGAAAAATTAATTATGTTTATGAGCTATATATCTACCAAATCAGTTATACAGTTCCTCCAAAGCTTTGAGCTCTTCTCTGCTATTAAAAGTTATATCAAGGCTTAGTAATATACTATACTATATACTACTCTTCAGAGATCTGTTAAAATCACTTTTGATGTTAAGATGATAGCCTTGAACTCCATCATTGATTCTACTTCTAACATGACCTAGCTTATGATAACTAAGGCTTAACTTCACACTATCTACTATACATTAGATATTTAATAAAACCTAAAGAATTAACTATAAGATATTTAGCAAGAACTAACCAAAAGTTCTTCAATATTTTATACTTGAATTTGGCATAATATTACACTTGCTAAATACTTTGCCACCATTACTGACCTTGTTACCAAGATATCCTTTATAAGTAAACTGCATAGAGAGATAGCTACTATAGTCAAGTTATCACTAATTACCCTAGATCTAAAGGAAAAGATTGACTATATATAGAAGTTATAGTTAGTATATATAGAAGATCAGCTGAATACCTATCATTAGACTCTTACTCCTCACTTATAAGTTGCTATACCTAGAGTTATTAATACAAAGCTCTGAGATATTAGACCTATAACAGTCAAGTGGAATACTCTGATGAGATTATAAGCTAAGAGTAACTCTAATATTAACCAGCTGATCAAAGCTATAAGCTGAATGACTGCTCATATTACTGATATAAACAGGTTAGAAACTTATACATCTACCTAATAGTTTACTACAGATCCAGGAAAAGCCCTGATAAGATTATACCCAAGCTGCTATAGTAATTACTAGTATAAAAACTGCTCAAAGAAGACTATGAGATACTTCTGCTATAGTAAGAAAGGTCATATATAATGGGATTGTATACAGTGTCAATGATACATAGAGTATAGATATATAGCTATGTGATATTTAACTAAATTAACCTGTATTATCCAGTTATATAGATAGATGAATATTATGTAATTTGAAATTAGTAATAACAATAATAATAGTTATAATAGTTATAATAGTTATAATGACAGCTATAATGCTAGAAGAGATTATTATAGTAATAATTACAGTGATAAGAATAATGATCATAATGGCTATAAAGCTTATAAAGCTTATAAAACTTATAAAGCTTATAAAGCTTACTTTACTTTCTCTGATTGATGATCTAGTTGACTAAAAAAAGATACTTATACTCCATACAATATACTACTCAAGGTAACCTTAAAGCTGAAGTTAAGCTAGAATAGTTGAAAAGCTCAGAATAAAGAAAAAGCAGAAGATGATATCTTCAATAAGGAGCTTCAATGGTTAAAAATGATCTATATCTATAAGGGAGACTCTATCACTCAGATATCAATATATAAGATCTATATGATAGATATACATATAGTTATAGTAAGAAAGGAGATTACTGAAAAGGAATATAGATAATAGAAAACTAACTGACATGGTTATAAAATTAGTAAAAATATAACTAGCAAATAATAGACTGCTATCTGAAAACTCATACATAAGTTCAAAGATGTTCTAGCAATAAGCTTTAAGGAAATCTAAGTCAGCAAACCTAAGTACTTCCATAATATTAACATAGATGACTATGCTCCTATCAAGTGAAGATCTTATAGAATTTATATATTATAACGGACTAAAATATATTAACAGTGAAATACTCGGGATTAAGCAAGTGCAGAAAATATGTTTCAGGGGTCTTAGCGGGTTATGTGGTAGCATTTTAAGAAGGATGTCGATGTAGGTGTTAACTAGTAAGAATTAAGTGTGATTGATCGAATAAAGTGTATCTATTAGAATCTCGAAACTATATCAGTTGCTTACTCCTTGAGTAAGGCTTCGGTATCTCTTGGGTTGTCTGTTGTAAGCTTCCTTAGCTTGTTGCAGTCTGAATTTTATTGATAATTGCGAGTGGGGTATTTATAAGAAATTACAAAGTACTATATGGGTAGCTACCCAGGTTACTACTTGAATTTCTGATTGGTTTGGCTAAAATATAAGATACAATTGATTGGCTAAGATATGATATATCAGGTTATAATGTAATTAGGCAGTGAAATAATATATCAGATCGAAATACTATTTTAGGTTATAGTGTGGTTGCAGATCTCAACAATACTATGGGTCTTAACAATGTTATAGATCTTAACGTTATTGCAAGTCACATGACTTGTGATCTCATATGATCAAATTGGATATTGTCACAAAATGTTCCATCACATCTCCTTCCTTTCTACGAGTTAGACTTCAAGGTATAGTTCTAACTTAAAGAAATCTCTTTGTAATTGTTTTACCTCTTCTTCTAGCTCCTTCATGTCATTCTGTATTAGTTGATTTAGTTAGTGTATACTGCACCGAAAGTGATTCAAAGCACTAGGCTTGTACCTGAATAGTTGATAAATCCATTCAGCCATTCTTATGGCATAGGCAGAAAGTGTTTCTTTGAGGGCTTGTTGACAGATTTCTCTATCCTTCTGGTTCCAGATATATTCAACTTCTTCATCCTAGAGTTGTGCAATTCGGTAGTATTCCTTCCATTCATTGATTCATACCAGATGTTGCCTCCTTTGGATGTTGCATACAATTGATTGGGTCTTCTATAAAGTTGATCCTTCTATCTCCTCAAGGTCCTCCAGAGGTTCTATATGTTGGTAGGCCTCGATTAGGCTAATTCGGACTTCATGGAAGTTGTTCCAATAGGGTATGATATTTCTTGAGGCAGTTTCAGTAGACAGTATAGGGCAATATCATTCCTGTCATTTTTCGTAACTGGTATGTAGTTCCTTTTATACTGGCGATATGGTATGGTCCTTCCCATTTTGGGTCTAATTTTGCTAACCATGAGGACTCTACTATGTTTCGATATAGTAAGACTTGGTCACCAATCTTCAATCTTTCGGTTTCCTTATATTCCTTATCATAATTCTTCTTTTGTCAATCTTGTGCAATGGCAATAAATTCTCTTGCCTTGTTTTGGATATTGTATAATTTCTGAATTTTCTTTGTCACATGATGCTCGATTTGTATTTCCTAGAGGGTGTGGCTGGGTTCCAGGGTGGTCATTACTTGGTCTACCAGCTGATGAGCTTTTCTTCCATAAGCGAGCTCAAAAGAGGTGAACTTTGTTATTTCTTGTTTCATTGTTCATAGTGCAAATAAGGCGGAAGGTAGGTACAAGTCCCAATCTCCTCCTTGTGATTGTACTACTTTAGCAATCGTGTTCTTGATGGTTTGATTCATCTGTTCGGTGAGTCTATTTCCTTGTGGGTGGTAGACAGTAGTCTTTATCTGGCAGATTCTGAAGTGTTACATCAATATCTGCATGAATTCATTAACGAATTCAGTCCCTTGATCGGAGGTCATTTCATAAGGTATTCCATGGTGGCAGATAATATCTTCATAGATAAAAGGTGCAATATTAAGGGCATCTGCAAGGGGCAAGGCTCTTGCTTTGGGGTACTTGGTCAGATAATCTACTGCTACTATGATATATCGATTTCCTCTAAGTATTCTTGGTAACGGTCCAACAATGTCTATTCCAATATGTTCGAAGGGTCCTCCAGGTACAATCGGTTGTAAGGTTTCAACTTCCTTTCCTCGGCGCCTCTTCTGGCAGGTGTCGCATCTCCTGATATATTCTCTAATGTCTTCATACATGTTCTTCCAGTAATATTTTTCTGATAGTCATTGATATGTGTTATCTATGCCCATGTGTCCTGTAAGCTGATGGTCATGAGAGGCCTGAAGAACTATCTGCTTTTTGTATTCAGGAACTACAAGTTGTGTCTTTTCTCTATGTCATTGGTAAAGTATATTGTTCTTGATAAAATAGTTAAGTACCATTGTCCATATAAGCCATTAATCATTTTCATTCATCATCTCAGTAAAGGTTAGGTTACTGAGGTAATCCAAATATCTATTATAGAGTTCAGTATTCATTGGGTAGGTATATTCTTTTTGGTTCGGAGTGTTGATCTCAGATAAATTGGAGTAGGCGTGAGAGGGTATCCACATTCTGATGATTCTGTCCTTTTCTGTATTGCATTGTGAAGTCATACTCCTGCAGTATAGCTAGCTATCATGTGTATATTCCTGTCAGATTTGATTTGTTCCAAAGCTATTTGAGGGCTGAGTGGTCTGTTATTAGGGTGAACTGTTTTCCAATTAGGAAGTGGCAGAAGTGTTGTATGGCCCAAATGACTGCTACGCATTCCAGTTAGGTGGCTCCATAGGAAGGTTCTGCTCCATAGGTGGCTCGTCCTGCATAGGCAATCACATGCTCTCTATTTTTGTCATCTTGCGCCAGGATTGCTCCAAGTCCGAATGATAATGCATCTATATATAGTTTGAATACTTTGGTAAGATCTAGTCTTGCCATTACTGGTGTGTAGGTAAGCGCTTCCTTGATCAGATTGAAGGCAGTTTGTATAGCTAATGTCCATTCCCATACTCTTCCTTTCCTTTGCAACATATGCAGGGGTACAGCAATTTCAGAGTAACCAGGGATGAACCTTTTATAGAACTGGACTAGTCCTAAGAATCCTTATAAGGCCATCTTATCTTGTGGGATTGGGAAGGCTTTGATGATTTCGGTCTTCTTTGGGTTTGGGCGGATTTCTCCTCCATCAATTATAAATCCAAGGTATTCGATTTTCTTTTGTCCAAAGTAGCATTTTGTCAGCTTGATCCTTAATCCGTGTTTTCTAAGTCATTCAAATACTTCCCTCAAAATCACCATGTGTTCTGTGAAGTTCTCTACATAAATGTTAATGTCATCGATATACACAATTACTCCATATCCAATCAAATCATAGAAGATCTCGTTCATTGCAGCCTGGAAGGTAGCGGGTACATTGCAAAGTCCAAAGGACATTCTCGTGAATTTATACTGTCCAAATGGTGTCACGAATGCTGATTTCTCCTGTGCTTCAGATGTCATTCCAATTTGGTTATATCCTGCCCATAGGTCCAAGGTTGAATAGATTTGCATCTTTTTTAACATGTTTTGTAAGTCTTCTGAGTACAGGATCGGATATGTATGCTTCTTGGTGACTGAGTTCAATTTGCGATAGTCGGTAACCATTCTCTGTCCATCTTTCTTTGGTACTATACTGATAGGTGACACCCAAGGACTCTTTGATTGTATAATTACTCCTGACTCTAATAGCTCTTGAACATGCTTTCGTACAAAGTCATAATAGTTGGCTGGCAATCTGTAGGGTGCCTGTTTGATCAGTTTGGCATCTCCTGTGTCGATATGGTGTGTGAAGAAGGCTTGGTCCAGTAGGTCCTTGAAACTGATCGCAATGATATCCTCATACTCCTTCAGTAGGTCCTATAACTGTTTCTTCTGGTTCGGCAACAGGTTTTCGTTGAGAGAGTAGATGTGCTTCTTAGTGCTCTCCTGGTCATCCAGTCTTTCCATTATCATATTTGCTTGTCTAGTCGATCCAAATCCTTTCCTTCTACATCATGTTTCTTCTAAGTTGTCTACTTCTTTCAAAGGTTGTTGTTCGCATTTGACAATCACCATCTGAGCAATTTGATCGCCTTGGTATACTTTGAATTGGCTGTGATTGTAGTTAACTAGTCCAACCTCAATTTCTCCTCTGTAGTCTTTATCTATTAATCTGGGGAAGGCTCCTATCCCAGAATTGCAGTAGAGTCCACTTCTTGCCTATACTTGTACACATTGTCCTGGTGGTAGGGCAATAGCAATTCCAGTTTTCACAAAGGCTGATGATTTCGGTTCTAGAGTGTAGTCTTCCTCTGCATATAAGTCATATCCTGTGGCTCCTTCAGTTTTTCTTCTTGGTATGATTGTGCTTTCTGTCAGTTTCTTAACCCGAGTTGCTGTATCTTTTTCCTCAACTGTAAATACTTCTTCAATGATAGAGATATTTGGTTCTTTCCACTGCTCATGAGTTGTGTCCTGAGGTAGGTTTTGCCACAAGTCCTTCCACCATCAATAGCGCATACTGATACGTTCATTGGGGTGAATTATTTCTTCAAGCACGATGATTTCTTCTTCCGAGTCTGAGTCACTTTCTTCAACTAGAGTAGGTCCATTGTCTTTGTTACCTTCCTGGAATAAGGCTCTGACTTTAATAGGTATCTGAGTAGTGTAAACCTCATTGCTCCACTCCTCAGGTATTTCTTCATCTTCTTCCTCTTCGGATATCGTCTGTTCCTGTTCTTGATCATAATGTTCCTTCCAAGTCCCATGGTAATTAATGTCATATGGTTCATCCAGATATCTGACCTAGTTTTCACATTTCCAGAGGTCATAGGGGTTGACTTCATCCCAGTAACATCCTTGCAGGTAGATGTTGCAGTTTCCCTAGAGACATCCTTTACCGATGTGTCTGATATTTATCCAAAAACAGTCCCATACTTCTCCAGTATTATTTGTGAATAGGTGAGGGTTCTCTCCATTATATAGCTCATGATTCATTAAGGGTGGAATCCTTTGGCAGGTCTGCGACAATCTTGGCTTCTTGATTCTTTTCTCAGTTGGCAAATGCATCTCCAAGGTATCCTGGTAAGGTATTAACTTCGTATTGCTGCAAGTGCACATCATCTTGGCGCAATAGATGCATTGCTCACAGAATGGGCATCTAGTATTCCTCATATTGTATTCAATCAATTGGTTCTTCTCCAGAGGCATCAGGCAGTGGTATTCACTATAGATTACTACGTTCGCTTCTTCTTCTTCTACCAAGTTGAGGTGTATCTGTCCAGGAGTTATTTCTTCATCTGTGTCGCTTTTGTCTTCCAGTCTCTGGGTGAGTTTTGGTACTACTCCTTTCTGAATATCCAGAGGTACGCTGAACTTTCTTCCATGGTTGATGAAGATTAGCCTTTGTGCATCCAGGTCAATTCTAGCTTTAGCTTTCTTCAACCAGCTGTTGCCCAAGACAGCATTGTAGGATTGTGCATCGGTGATGACCATTCTGATGGGGATTATTTCTATTCCGAACTGAACTAGTACTTCTCAGAGTACTCCTAAGGATATGCTGCTTTTTCCACTTGCAATGACTAAAGTAGAGGTAGCAGGTTTATCAATATTCCATCCTAGGCGGTCTAGGAAATGCTTGGCGATGATGCTGACTTCTGCTCCAGTGTCAATAATGACTGAGCATGCTAATCCTCCAATGTTACATTGTGCATAGGCAGATGAGGTATAGGTTCGCTCCTCTTGTTCTTCGGCGGTATTGACTTCCTCAAATCGGATGGTTGGTTTGGTTTCCGTAATCTGAGTCTTCACCTTCTGCTTTGTTGATGGTGTGATCTGGAAGAGCTGTTTAAAGGTAATATTGGCCTTCTGACTGGCAATATCTTGCCATGGGTCATACTCGAATTCTCTAACCCTCCTAGGCTTCTTTTCTTTGTTTTCTTCCTGATCTACCATTTCTTCATCTCCATTGGTTGAAGTAACTGTCTCGCTGTATTGCATTATTTGTTTGAAGGCTTTGTCCCATTGATCCTCATTTAACTGTTGCCTTTGTGTTGGCTTCTTGGGCTTCTCGATAACAACCTCAGGTTCCTGGGTTGGCTTCTTTCTTGGGTAGGGAGTCTTCCTATTGGTAGTGCAGCTGACTGCTTTGACAGGGTAGGCCTCCAGATATTCTTCGCCAAATTCTTCATCTTCTTCTTCGATTTCTTGCACTATGTTGGCATGGTCAGCCTTCTTTACTTCCTCTCTCTCCTGTTCTTCCTTCTAACTCCTAGTTCAGCAATCCTTAGCAAAGTGACCATGTCTTCCACAGAGGAAGCAATTTATCTTGGTCCTATTGCATTCTTTGGTGACAAAGGTTCCTCTTGGTTGCTTATTCTGGTGGATCACCTTGGCTTCAAGATTGGCTATGTGTGCTGTCATTTCAGAAAACATCTTAGTAATCTTCTCTATTTCGTCTTCATGTGTTGTCTTTCCCGTTTTTGCTATAACTATTGGTTTGATAGTGTCCTCCTCAGGTGGTTTGGCTGATGCAGGTACCATTTGAACTATGGGTATTCCAGTGCTGAATTTCCTGCATAAATCTTATGGTAACTTGTTATATAGTAATACCAAATGTCCTGCCTTGATATCCCAAAAGACCTGTGCCATCCTGACTTTCTCCTCCATTTTTCAAGGGCCAAACCTCTTGATATAACATTGGAGATCTGTGGGTAAGCCATTCATAAACACTATTTCTCGTACAACCGGACTGGTTTCTCCACAGAGTTGCATGTACTGATCGATGGTAGTAACCCAGTCTTCCAGGCACTGATTGATTGACATCTTCATGTTGAATAGCTGTTCTTTAATTGATTCCCGCTTCTGTTTGGTAAAATACTTTTCCTCTAACCAAGCTCTTGCAACATCCCAATGAGCAGTGGCTAATGCTGCAGTGGTGGGTACATTTCCAGCTGCTGCTGTGGCTGCGAGGATTAATCCTCCTAATCTGGTGGCTGCTATATCCATTAGAGCCACACGGTAGGCTTCTCTTGCAGGTCCTCTAAGTTGGGCAGCCAGAATAGGCAACCATCGGGTGCTGACCATTCCTTTGGCTGCGAAGTAGCTTTCCAAATCATCTAGGAATTCTCGAACATATTCCTTATTGTATCTGTAAAAGGTAGGTAGTCTGTCTGCCATGGTTTCTTTGTCTTCTTGAGGTCTTCTCCTAGGTAGTTGTAGTAATGCAGATGGTGGCGGTAGTAGTGCCGTTCTTGCTTTTATCTTTCACTATGGGTTTCGGCAAGTTCGATTATACAATATAGGTAACAAATCGGTCAATGTGTCGATTGATTTCCTGCCAGTCGGCACCAATTGTAATGGACTAAAATATATTAACAGCGAAATACTTGGGATTGAGCAAGTGCAGAAAATATGTTTCAGGGGTCTTAGCAGGTTATGCAGTAGTATTTTAAGAAGGGTGTCAATGTAGGTGTTAACTAGCAAGAATTAAGTGTGATTGATCGAATAAAGTGTATCTATTAGAATCTCGAAACTATATCAGTTGCTTACTCCTTGAGTAAGGCTTCGGTATCCCTTGGGTTGTCTGTTGTAAGCTTCCTTAGCTTGTTGCAGTCCGAATTTTATTGATAATTGCGAGTGGGGTATTTATAAGAAATTACAAGGTGCTATACGAGCAGCTACCCAGGTTACTACTTGAATTTCTGATTGGTTCGGCTAAAATATAAGATACAATTGATTGACTAAGATATGATATATTAGGTTATAATGTAATTGAGCAGTGAAATAATATATCAGATCGAAATACTATTTTAGGTTATAGTGTGGTTACAGATCTCAACAATGCTATGGGTCTTAACAATGCTACGGGTCTTAATGTTATTGCAAGTTACATGACTTGTGATCTCACATGATCAAATTGGATATTATCACAAAATGTTCTATCACAATATCAAAAAGAGTGCTGTTAAGGTAATAGTCTTATATATCTTCTTGACTAATGATCTTGATGAAGATGTTTTTGACTATTTAATTGATTTATTTAGATAAATTGTTGATAATACATAGCTAAATCTAGAAAGACTCTAGTTATTATTTGATCAGTAGGTCAAGGAAACTTGATGATAGCAATAATCTTCTCCAGATCAGTCCTCAGGCTATTCTTATTAATGATGAAACCTAGAATTTGAATGTAGTTGATTATAAATATATACTTACTTAGCTTTAAGAAATCTATTATAATATAAGCTATCCATTTAATAGCTCAAGATATAAGACTGATCTGGAAAAATCTAGAAAACAAATCAATTATAGATAGCTATTTCACTCTAAACTCTAATATACTCAAGATGTTATCAATTAGAGGTAAAGAAAAGGTATCCTTCCTTGTAATATTATTTAGTAACTAGAAATCATAACATTGCTAGAGGATGAAGATACTAGGTTTGGCTTCTTTCTTTACATAATTACTATATAACTCCAGTGTTTTTAAGTTATGTACTTATTTTCTTTTTATTACTATTTATAGTAAGCTAGTAGTATAGGATAATGGAAATATCTAAAAATACCCTTCAGACTATACAATGTCTCTACTATATTTTAGTATATGATAAATGAAATATTTAGAGATCTGGTTAGAAAAGATCTTCTAGTCTACATTGATAATATAATAATCTATATAAAAACATTTGAAGCTTACCTGATAATTCTGTAGAAGATCTTACTTAGATTACAATAGAAAAGCCTAGCTTGACTATAAATTCTATCATCTAATACAAGACCTCGAGATCTACAATAACCAACTTTGGGTATATATCTTATATGATATCATCAGACTCTAGCTTATATAGTACAAGGTAGCTATCTTTATTAAAAAAGCTCAGGAATGACAGTGTGCAAACCAAGATAAGAAAGCTAATATAATACTACTATAGATCAGAGAACAAGTCTTGCTCTACAGAAGTATTATAGAATTTTTGTAGTCAGCCAAGCTATAACTTAAGTAAGAAGATCCTTACTTTATATAAGATATAAAAAGATAGAATATTTAGTTATAACATAATGACAGCTCTATTTTAGCAATAGTGGTACACTGAAGTAAGGTTAAGAAATATCAGTCAAAACTCAAATAATGACTCTACCTACAAGACTTAAGAATAAGTCTTTCTTAGCTCATAACCAAATATAGTAATAAATTTATAGACTTTAGTCTTTCATTATAGAATATATAACTTCACTGAGCCTTGGCATTATGTGCTATATATATCAGTAATGTATAAATATTATAACTTTTTGAATTATTATACAATTGCATAGCTCTGAATTATTTTCTATTCTAATCTTTATATTTTTAGATATTTAAGCTTAAATCCTCTACTCTCTTTTCTTTCTTTTATTCTCTATAATAGTATTTGCACTTTGTACCTAGCTATTTGTTCTACTATTCTGTGTTATCATTTTGTATAAATAGCTCAATAATTTTGCTTGAATAAAAACAGGTTGTTGTCATCTTATTATTGATTGTTTATATAAATAACTTCAAAAAATAGATCAGTATTCTTATTCTTATCATGCTCAACATCTACTTTTTTTTATTACTTGTTATAGTGAGTTGGTGGAGAACCTACATCTTTTTTGTATTTGATATTACAGTATATAAAATGCAGGTATAAGCTTGTTTTTAGATTTTTTTATTTGGATTTTATTTTGGATATTCTATAAATTTATTTATCCTAATTTGAATTAGATTCAAATTGATTCAATTAGGAGCTCTAAATATGAATTATTATAAAATAAAAATTTATTAATAACTAATAAGCAATTAAAAGTTTTAAATATAGTAATTTAAAAAAATTATAAAGTAATATTTAAAAAGTTAGAGATTATTTAGTAAGGCTCCGAATGGGACGGTCTGGGACGGTCCGGTCCGTCCCAGGACCGGGTGGCTTAGACCGGTCCACAACTGGGACGGTCCAAAGACCGGACCGGACCGTACCGTCCCAGCACTTCGCATTGTTCTTCCAATTTGTCCCAATTTGTCAATCTGACAATGGTTGTCAAGCATGCAACGTAATTCTACCTTTGTGTGCCAATGTTGACTCCCTCACCCGCCCTCTTCTACTATGATGATCAAAAAAGGGGACGGTCCGGTCCGGTCCGGTCCTGGGTAAAATCGGTCTAAGTTGGGATTTTTGGACCATCGGTCCACCGGTCCGGACCGTCCCATTCGGAGCCTTATTTAGTAGATCTTAATATTTAAATATTTCTACTAAGATTATGTACCTTTGAGTTTAATGATAACTATAGTGAAGTAAAAGGAGGAAATAGAATAATTCATATAATATTAAAGAGAAAACTAGAGAGAACCCTTTGATTTTACTAAGTCTAGATATCAGTGTAAACTTCCTTGATTTTACAACACTGCATATCCTGATATTATATTAGATTGTTTGACCTAGTGTATATCACGTCGACCTTATTATGAGATTAATTGAAAATCAAACCTATTTATTTCCTCTGCTCCATTTGAAACCATATTCAGCAAAGTGTTACAGGGAATCTGCAGTAAAAGCAAAATTCAGGCCAACGTCATGTCCATGTCCATGCGATGCAGTTCACGCAAGCCAGAGTAAACCCAACATTCCCTCATCGGATGCCTTTTGCCAATGAGCGTCTAAAAAACGATCGGCGCAGATTTCCACCTGTGCCGGTGACACGAAACAGGTCTTTTTGTCGATGCCCTAACCCTTTGCTCGTTTTGGCGATAACGGCCAGTCTGGTTTTTGGAGCTGAGCCTTGGATTTACAGACTGCACCCACATTGGACATTGGAGAGTTCAAAGTTTCCGAAATTGTGCAGTATTTGACAGAGGCAACCAGCCACGTATGCATCTTCGGAACGGGCCTCTCCCTAAATGCGTGATCCTGCTGCATGCAAAACAAACAATGTTTCTCCGCTCCGTTGTTCATAACCGCTAGGTGACACAGGCTGAAGGTGGCCCACATTAACAATTGTGGATGTTCCACGCTGCATCTTTTTCATGGGACGTCGCACTTGTGGCTTTTATCCTGTCCTTGTTGCCCACGTTGGTAGATTCCGTTTCGGTTCCAGAAGTGATTTGAATAGGTAGGTACCCGTATAGCCCTGTATCTCTTGCAGAGTTTGGAGCAGAGCTGCCGGAGATAATAGTCAAAGACCTTAGGTTTCGTATAGGTCAATCAAAATAATTCTGCGCACAAAAATGCGCTCTCTGACGGTTCGATCTTGAAACCCCTTTTGCAGCAATAATCCTGCGCGCTGAACCTTAAACCTAGATATCCTACAGACAGGGCTCAGTCGTCAACTTGCTGAAAGTGTTTCTAAAAAGGAAATATATACACAATAGGTTGATTAGTGCCCCATGCAATTAATTAAATCTATCTTCTAACATTTCTACTTGGGGCCACCCCACTCACCAGCCTCAAGATAGGTTAGTCAGCATTTTTTTTTTTTTTTTTTTATTGTTGAGGAATAAAGGAAATCCAATTAATTGGGTATTGATATTTGGTATCTTTCTTTTAAAACTTTGTATTCGCACACCCGTGCTAGCCTGATTTGGGGTGTGCCAAATTGCGATCTGAAATTAGCGTTTAGTCGTCGTCCTTTTATCATTCAATCAATTATTTTTAAATATATCTTCTTCTCCTTCATTATAAAGTTTTTTGTCTACGAATAATTATGAATTCTAACGGTGGGGACAGAACTGACAGGGATGGGCAGGGACGGGATTGATGAGGATAAAACTGGCGAAGACAATACTGGTGAGGATGAGACTGACGAGGATGGAACTGCTATTAAATATTAATATGTAAACATGGTCGATGTCTGTCCAAATACTACAAATACCCAAATACAAGTTCGCAAGTTCGAGTCGCACTAAATTTTTCAACTAACTAAATCAAGCTAGCAGGTGTGCGAATATTCATGTATACATATGGGTGATTATTTTTGAAAGCGGACCAATTTTTTTATCAGGTGTCAAGATACATGAGGGTATGCTGCAATACACTAACAAACTGATATATTAAAAAAAATTTGGTCTGCCTTCAAAAATAATCACCCATATGTAATTAATTAAATACGTGCTCAGAGTTTGGTCCCTGCTCATACTTCTTGAGCATCCCACAATACTGCTTTCCTGTCGGCACTCTAAAGATTATATATGGAAACACAATCAGTTGTTCATAAATACATCTTCGACTCTTGATTTATTTATTTTTGGCATATGTATGACTCGAGTAAAATTGTCAATGGAAATGCGCATCTTCAATATGATGAAAAATTTAGCGCGAACAGAGAGGGTCAACTATAAAAGGAACTTTACCCAATATCGATTGAATAATTATATATTTAAATTACTCATGTTCTTTTGAAAATCAAGTAATTACATGTGCTTATAAATCTCCGTTTTTAGAGAAAATTTTAACAATTATTGCATTTTTTACGATAAGGGCGATAAGGGAACCCCAAATCCTAGGTAAAGGTTGGGGAATCGGAAAGAGTGCAAGCCCTCTTTGGTCACGCAACTGCATATATAAAAGGTTTGACTGATATACACAGCCCTGAAATTTAGCGAGGCAACCATGACCACTGAGCCATCCGAGTCTGGCTTTTTCTGGCCGTCGTCTGATGACCTCCCGGCCCTCTTGCCCTCTATCAGGGATCTCTGGGCCCTTAACGACGTCGGAGGCATTGACCCTGTCTCCGACAAAGAACTGGAGGAATGGGTGTATCGGCAAGAGTTCTTTGTGGCTGTCGAGCCATCTGTAGGAACAGCTAGGAAAGTAATCGGCACATTGCGGCTGGTCGTTGCGGCAGATCCACCCTCGCGCGCAAAGCTGACTGGAAAGGTAAGAACGGAGAGGAGTCAGGAGAATGAAATAAAAGCAAGATGGAGAATCTTATCATTATTGTATTTCATTTTACCAAGATTCCGCCCCCATCCGCAACCGCTCTACCCGTCTCAGTAGAGACATTCGATGGACAGTCTCTGACGGCAGCAACTTCTGTAGAACAACCTTTTCAATATCGCTCCCTCGCCACCCCCATCGCGACAGCCCTTGACCCAGTTTTCCTCTACTTTGGTACAATCTTTATCCACCCAAATCATCGTTCCGGCGGCCTGGGCAACGAAATTCTCAAACGAGGGTTTCTTCACCACTTCCCAGCCATCGTTAACTATTCCCACGTTGATAAACGCGACGTCACCCTCATCTTCTCCACAACCCAAGGACCCGAAGGCGACCGCATTCGATTAAGGAACATCCGTATTTACTATCTCTTCAGTTTCATTGTGTTTAAATCTTACTATAAACCCCCGAGAACAATTTCCCACATTGTTGTCAGTTCATGGGGCATCTGGTCCGACCACTGGCAGACATGGGAGAAAGCCACCGCAGTAACGATGGATCGCAATAGGCACGCGACAATCGATGTGGAGGATGGCGAATTTGATGGAACTCATCAGGTGGCAACGACTGCAAAGGCCAGGCAGGTGGAAACGGTCGCAAAGGCCAGGCTGTAATTAGAATGTTGAATAGGAGTTGGTGCATTGGTTCACTGTATTCATTGTTTTACGGTCTAAGTATTTGATTGCAGATTTTTTCTTTTCTTTTTTTTTTTTTTTTTTTTTTTTTTTTTTTTTTTTTTTAATTTTTTTTTTTTTTTTTTTTTTTTTTTTTTTCCTCTTTTTTTTTTTTTTTTTTTCTTCTCTCCCCTCTTTTTTTTTTTTTTTTTTTTTTTTTTTTT
>RBNK01001362.1:0-15861 GCA_003990785.1 Endogone sp. FLAS-F59071 | reverse complement strand
GATTTGGAAATTGATAATACAAATGTAGGAATATACTACTCTAACTAAGAAATATACTAAGTAAAGTAGTGCTGCGGCACAAATACGTTTTCGAGCAATTCAACGTAATAAAAATATTTCCGTCACAATGTAAAATACTACTTGAGTGATAAGACTGACATGATAAAGAATATAAAAGTTTTTAAAAAGTTAGTTACATAAGCCCATTTTTGCAATCAACATTTCAAGTCTTGGTCACACAAGTGGCTTGGTTAATACATCAGCGATCATTTCATCTGTCGCCATATAGACAATGTCTATCACCTTTGATTCAACTTTCTCTCAAATAAAGTGGTGCTGAATGTCGATATGCTTTGATCGAGCATGATTAATTGGGTTTTTGGCGAGGGCGATTACTGATTGGTTGTCTTCAAATAAGGTTGTCACACAATTCTGCAAATATCCTAGCTCATCCAATAGGGTGTATAGCCAAATGGCTTCTTTCGTTGCATGTGCTAATGCTATATATTCTGCCTCAGTTATTGATAGGGCAACAGTTGGTTGGCATTTGCTTAATCAGCTGATGGCTCCTCCTGATAGGTTGAAAATATAGTCTGTCATTGATTGTCGTATATTAATGTCTCCTCCCCAGTTGGCATCACTGAAACTGATCAGTCTTAGATCCTGATCGCGTCCAAGGTATTGAAATAATTGATCTTCGAATGTGTGTTTGGAGTAAAGAGTGCACTGGCTTATGAAGCCAATATGCATGTATTTATTAATGCTAATTTATGATTAGTTGATACAAATAAGGATCGTCTAAGCTACGATTGAGTAACGTAACAATCAATCATTGATAGGAGAGATATAATAAGCTAATAATTTCAACACTCCCCCTGCTTGACATATCTCGATAAAAATAAATAAATAAAAATAAAAGAATAAAAATATTTAGCTGTACATCATGAATGGCATCCATGAAGTACATTTACTGCAAATAACTATATATAAAATACTACTTGAGTGATAAGAAAGACATGATAAAGAATATAAAATTTTTAAAAAAAATGTTAGTTACGTAAGCCCATTTTTGTAATCAACATTTCAAGTCTTGATCACACAAGTGGCTTGATTAATGCATCAGTGATCATTTCATCTGTCGCTATTGTGACGGAACATTTTGTGATGACATACAATCTGATCATATGAAATCACAAGTCATGTGACTCTCAACAACATTGAGAGTTATAGTGTTGTTGAGACCTGTAGCGTTGTTGAGATCCGCAATAACACTATAACCTAAAATAGTGTTTCGATCTGATATATTATTTCATAGCTCAATCACATTATAACCTAATATATCATTTTATTATATCTTAGCCAATCAATTTGTACCTTATATTTAGCTGAGCCAATTAGAAATTCAAGTAATAACCTGGGTAGCTGCCCATATAGCACCTTGTAATTTCTTATAAATACCCCGCTCACAATTAACAATAAAATTCGGACTGCAACAAGCTAAGGAAGCTTACAACAGATAACCCAAGGGATACTGAAGCCTTACTCAAGGAGTAAGTAATTGATATAGTTTCGAGAATTCTAACAGATACACTTTATTCGATCGATCACACTAAATTCTTGCTAGTTAAACACCTACACTGACACCCTTCTTAAGACGCTACCGTATAACCTGCTAAGACCCCTAAAGCATATTTTCTGCATCTGCTCAATTCTGAGTATTTCGCTGTTAATATATTTTAGTCCGTCACAATTAGTGCCGACTGGCAGGAAATCAATCGACACCTCGACCAATTTGTTACCTATATTGCGTAACCGAACTTGCCGAAACCCATAGTGGAAGACAAAAGCAAGAACGGCACTACCACCGCCACCAACCGTATTACTACAACTACCTAGGAGAAGACCTCAAGAAGATAAAGAAACCATGGCAGACAGACTATCTACCTTTTATGGATACACTAAGGAATATATTCAAGAATTCCTAGATGATTTAGAAAGCTACTTCGCAGCCAAAGGAATGGTCAGCACCCGATGGTTGCCTATTCTGGCTGCTCAACTTAGAGGACCTACAAGAGAAGCATACTGGGTGGCTCTAATGGATGCAGCAGCCACTGGACTAGGAGGATTACTTCTCGCAGCCACAGCAGCAGCTGGAAATAACCCTCCTGCCACAACATTAGCCACTGCTCATTGGGATGTTATAAGAGCTTGGTTAGAAGAGAAGTATTTCACCGAACAGAAACGAGAATCAATTAAAGAACAGCTATTTAACATGAAGATGTCAATCAATCAATGCCCAGAAGACTGGGTTAATACCATCAATCAGTATATGCAACTCTGTGGAGAAACCAGCCTGGTTGTACAAGAAATAGTGTTCATGAACAGCTTACCTGCAGACATCCAATGTCATATTAAGAGGTTTGGCCCTCGAAGTATGGAAGAGAAAGTCAGAATGGCACAGGCCTTTTGGGATACTGAAGCAGGACATTCAGCATCTCTATATGATAAGTTACTACAAGACTTATGCAGGAAATTCAGCACTGGAATACTGGTAGTTCAAATGGTATCCGCAGCAGCCGAACCACCTGAGGAGGACACTATTAAACCAACAGTTATAGCAAAAATGGGGAAGACAACTCATGAGGATGAGATGGAGAAGATTACCAAGATGTTCTCAGAAATGACAGCACACATAGCTGATCTTGAAGCCAAGGTGATCCGACAGAATAGACAACCGAGAGGAACCTTCGTCGCCGAAGAACGCAATAAGACCGAGATAAACTGCTTCCTCTGCAGAAGACGTGGTCACTTTGCTAAGGATTGCCGAACTAGAAGTTGGAAGGAAGGACGAGAGAGAGAGGAAGTAAAGAAGGCTGACCATGCCAATGTAGTGCAAGAAATCAAAGAAGAAGATGAAGAATTTGGCGAAGAATACCTGGAAGCCTACCCTGTCGAAGCAGTCAGCCGCACTACCACTAGGAAGACTCCTTACCCAAGAAAGAAGCCGATCCAGGAACCTGAGGTTGTCATCGAGAAGCCTAAGAAACCCATGCAAAGACAACAGCTGAATGAAGACCAATGGGACAAAGCCTTCAAACAAATAATGCAACCTGGCAAGACAGTTACATCAACTACTGAAGATGAAGAAATGACAGATCAGGAAGAAAACAAGGACAAGAAGCCTAGGAGGGTTAGGGAATTCGAGTATGACCCATGGAAGGATATTGCTAGTCAGAAGGCAAACATTACCTTCAAACAACTCTTCCAGATTGCACTGTCAACAAAACAGAAGGTGAAAACGCAGATTACCGAAACCAAACCAACCATCCGATTCGAGGAAGTTAACACCGCCGAAGAACAAGAGGAGTGAACCTATACCTTATCCGCCTATGCATAATGCAACATTGGAGGATTAGCATGCTCAGTCATTATTGACACTGGAGCAGGAGTCAGTATCATCGCCAAGCATTTCCTAGACCACCTGGGATGGGATATTGATGAACCTGCCACCTCTACTTTGGTCGTTGCAAGTGGGAAAAGCAGCATACCTCTAGGAGTACTCTGAGAAGTACCAGTTCAGTTTGGAATGGAAATAATCCCTGTCAGAATGGTTGTCACTGATGCACAATCCTACAATGCCATCTTGGGTAATAGCTGGTTGAAGAAAGCTAAAGCTAGAATTGACCTGGATGCACAAAGGTTAATCTTCGTCAACTATGGAAGAAAGTTCAGTGTACCTTTGGATATTCAGAAAGGAGTAGTACTGAAACTTACTCAGAGGCCGGAAGATGAAAGTGACATAGATGAAGGAATAACCCCCGGACAGGCGCACCTCAATTTGGTGGAAGAAGAAGAAGCAAACGTGGTAATTAATAGTGAATATTGCCACCTAACGCCTTTAGAGAAGAACCAGTTGATTGAGTATAACATGAGAAACACTAAATGCCCATTCTGTGAGCAATGCATCTATTGCGCTGAGATGATGTGCACTTGCAGTGATATGAAGTTGATACCTTACCAAGACACCTTGGAGATGCACTTGCCAACAGAAAAGAAGATCAGGAAACCAAGATTGTCACAGACCCGCCGAAGGACTCCACCCTCAATGAATCATAGACCGTATGATGGAAGGAACCCCCATCCATTCGCAGATAATACTGGAGAAGTATGGGACTGTTTTTGGACGAATATCGGATATATTGGCAAAGGACATCTCTGGAGAAATCGTAACATCTATCTGCAAGGATGCTATTGGGACGAAGTCAATCCTTATGACCTTTGGGAATGTGAAAACTGGGTCAGATATCCGGACGAACCGTACGATATCAACTACCATGGAACTTGGAAGGAACATTATGACCAAGAACAAGAATAGACGATACCTGAAGAAAATGAAGATGAGGAAGTATCTGAGGAATGGAGCAATGAAGTCTACACTACTCAGACGCCTATCGAAGTCAGAGCCTTATTCCAGGAAGATGATGAAGATGATGGACCTATCCTGATTGAAGAAAGTGACTCAGACTCGGAAGAAGAAATCATCACACTTGAGGAAATAATTCACCTTAATGAACGTATCAGCATGCGCTATTGGTGGTGGAAGGACTTGTGGCAAAACCTACCTCAGGATACAACTCACAAACAGTGGAAGGAACCAAATGTCCCTACCTTTGAAGAAGTGTTCACAATTGAAGAAAGGGATATAGCAACCTGAGTCAAGAAATTGATAGAAAGCGCAATTATACCAAAGAGAAAAACCGAAGGAGCTGCAGGATATGACCTATACGCAGATGAAGACTACACTCTAGAACCGAAATCATCAGCCTTCGTAAAAACTGGAATTGCTATCGCCTTACCACCCGGACAATGTGCACAAGTATGGGCAAGAAGTGGACTCTACCACAACTCTGGAATAGAAGCATTCCCTGGATTAATAGACGAAGACTATAGAGGAGAAATCGAGGTTAGACTAGTTAACCACAACCACAGCTAATTCAAAGTATACCAAGGTAATCGAATCGCTCAAATGGTGATCATCAAGTGTGAACAGCAACCTTTGAAGGAAGTAGAAAACTTAGAAGAAACATGACGTAGAAGGAAAGGATTTGGATCAACTGGATAAGCAAATGTGATAATGGAGAGATTGGATGATCAGGAAAGTGCTAAGAAGCACATCTACTCCCTCAACGAAAACCTGTTACCGAATCAGAAGAAACAGTTGCAAGACCTGTTAAAGGAGTATGAGGATATTATCACAATCAGTTTCAAGGACCTACTGGACCAAGCCTTCTTCATGCACCATATTGATACAGGAGATGCTAAACCGATCAAACAAGCACCCTACAGATTGCCAGCCAACTATCATGACTTCGTACGAAAGCATGTTCAAGAGCTATTGGAGTTAGGAGTGATTGTACGATCAAAGAGCCCTTGGGCATCACCTATCAGCATAGTACCGAAGAAGGATGGACAGAGAATGGTTATTGATTACTGCAAATTGAACTCAGTCACCAAGAAGCATGCATACCCAATCCTGCACTCAGAAGACTTACAAAACATGTTGAAAAAGGCACAAATCTACTCAACCTTGGACCTATGGGCAGGATATAACCAAATCGGAATGACACCTGAAGCACAGGAGAAGTCAGCATTTGTTATACTATTTGGACAGTACGAATTTACAAGAATGTCCTTTGGACTTTGCAATGCACCTGCCACCTTCCAAGCTGTAATGAATGAGATCTTCTATAATCTGATTGGGCATGGAGTGATTGTGTACATCGACGACATCAACATTTACGCAGAAAACTTCGCAGAACACATGGTGATCCTGAAGGAAGTATTTGAACAACTTAGAAAGCATGGACTAAGGATCAAGCTGACAAAGTGCTACTCTGGACAGAAGAAAATCGAATACCTTGGATTTATAATTGATGGAGGAGAAATCCGCCCAGACTCAAAGAAAACCGAAATCGTCAAAGCCTTTCCAACCCCGCAAGATAAGATAGCCTTACGAGGATTCTTAGGACTGGTCCAGTTCTATAAAAGATTTATCTCTGGTTACTCTGAAATTGCCGCACCCCTGCATATGTTGCAAAGAAAAGGAAGAGCATGGGAATAGACGTCGGCCGCACAAACAGCCTTCAATCTAATCAAGGAAGCACTTACCCATGCACCAGTTATGGCAAGACCGGATCTCACAAAAGTATTCAAGCTGTATACAGATGCATCGTCATTTGGACTTGGAGCAATCTTGGCGCAAGATGATAAAGACGGAGAACATGTGATTGCTTACGCAGGACGAGCCACCCATGGAGCAGAACCTTCCTATGGAGCCACCCAATTGGAATGTGTAGCAGTCGTTTGGGCCGTGCAACACTTCTACCACTTCCTGATTGGAAAACAGTTCACCCTGATAACAGACCACTCAGCCCTCAAATGGCTTTGGAACAAACCGAATCTGACAGGAATGTATGCAAGATGGCTAGCCATATTGCAAAAATATGACTTCACGACACAATATAGAAAAGGATGGAATCATCAGAATGTGGACACTCTCTCACGCCTACCCTAATTTATCCGAGATCGACACTCCAAACCAAAAAGAATATACCTACCCAATGAACACTGAACTCTATAACGGATATTTGGATTACCTCAGTAACCTAACCTTTACTGGGACAGTGAATGAAAACGATCAACAGCTTATACGGACAACGGCACTCAACTATTTTATCAAGAATAATATACTTTATCGACGACACAGAGGACAAATACGACTTGTAGTTCCTGAACACAAAAAGCAGATAGTACTTCAGGCCTCTCATGACCATCAGCTAGCGGGACACATGGGTATAGATAACATATATCAATGACTATCAGAAAAATATTATTGGAAGAACATGTACGAAGACATTAGAGAATATATTAGAAGATGCAACACTTGCCAGAAAAGGCATCGAGGAAAGGAAATCGAGACCTTACAACCGATTATATCTGGAGGACCCTTCAAATATATTGGAATAGACATTGTTGGACCGCTACCAAGAACACTTAGAGGAAATCGATACATCGTAGTAGCAGTAGATTACCTGACTAAGTACTCCGAAGCAAGAGCATTGCCCCTTGCAGATGCCCTTAATATTGCACCTTTTATCTACAAAGATATTATCTGCCACTATGGAATACCTTATGAAATGACCTCCGATCAAGAAACTGAATTCGTTAATGAATTCATGCAGATATTGATGCAACACTTCAGGATCTGCCAGATAAAGACTACTGCCTACCATCCCCAAGGAAATGGACTCACCGAACAGACAAATCAAACCATCAAGAACACAATTGCTAAAGTAGTACAATCACAAGAAGGAGATTGGGACTTGTACCTACCTTCCGCCTTATTTGCACTACGAACAATGAAACAGGAGACAACAAAGTTCACCCCTTTTGAGCTCGCTTACGGAAGAAAAGCTCATCAGCTGGTAGACCAAGTAATGACCACCCCGGAACCCAGCCACACCTCCTGAGAAAAGCAAATCGAGCATCGTGTGACAAAGGAAATTCAAGAATTACACAACATCCGAAACAAGACAAAAGAATTTATCGCCATTGCACAAGATCGACAAAAGAAGAATTACGACAAGGAATACAAGGAAACCAAGAAATTGAAGATTGGTGACCAAGTCTTACTATACCGGAACATAGTAGAGTCCTCATGGTCAGCAAAATTGGACCTAAAATGGGAAGGACCATACTATATCGCCAGTATAAAAGGAACTACATATCAGTTGCGAAAAACGACAGGAACGATCTTACCCTATACTGTCCATCAAAACCACCTCAAGAAATATCATGCCCCATTGGAACAACTTCCATGAAGTCCGAGTTAGCCTGATTGAGGCCTACCGACATATAGAACCTTTGGAAGACCTTGAGGAAATAGAAGGATCGACCTTACAGAAGACCTGATTGATTATATGCAACATTCAAAGGAGGCAACACCTGGCACGAATTAATGAATGGAAGGAATACTACTGAATCGCACAACTCTGGGATGAAGAAGTTAAACATATCTGGAACCGGAAGGATAGAGAAATCTGTCAACGAGCCCTCAAAGGAGTACTCTCTACCTATAATACAAGAATGGCCAATCGGATTTATCAACTATTCAAGCACAAGTCTAGTGCTTTAAACCACTTTCGGTGCAGTATACATCAACTGAACCAACTGACACAGAATGAAACAAAGGAGCTAGAGGAAGAGGTAAAACAGTTACAAAGAGATTTCTCCGAGTTAGAACTGTACCTTAAAGTCTAACTCGCAGAAAGGAAGGAGATGTGATGGAACATTTTGTGATGACATACAATCTGATCATGTGAAATCACAAGTCATGTGACTCTCAACAATGTTGAGAGTTATAGTGTTGTTGAGACCTGTAGCGTTGTTGAGATCCGCAATAACACTATAATCTAAAATAGTGTTTCGATCTGATATATTATTTCGTAGCTCAATCACATTATAACCTGATATATTATTTTATTATATCTTAGCTAATCAATTTGTACCTTATATTTAGCCGAGCCAATTAGAAATTCAAGTAGTAACCTGGGTAGCTGCCCATATAGCACCTTATAATTTCTTATAAATACCCCGCTCGCAATTAACAATAAAATTCGGACTGCAACAAGCTAAGGAAGCTTACAACAGATAACCCAAGGAATACTGAAGCCTTACTCAAGGAGTAAGCAATTGATATAGTTTCGAGAATTCTAACAGATACACTTTATTCGATCGATCACACTAAATTCTTGCTAGTTAAACACCTACACTGACACCCTTCTTAAGATGCTACCGCATAACCCGCTAAGACCCCTAAAGCATATTTTCTGTATCTGCTCAATTCTGAGTATTTTGCCATTAATATATTTTAGTCCGTCACACTATGTAAACGATATCTATCACCTTTGATTCAACTTTCTCTTAAATAAAGTGATGCTGAATGTCGATATGCTTTGATCGAGCATGATTAATTGGATTTTTTAGCGAGGGCGATTGCTGATTGGTTATCTTCAAATAAGGTTGTTGCACAATTTGGCAAATATCCTAGCTCATCCAATAGGGTGCATAGCTAAATAGCTTCTTTCGTCACATGTGCTAATGCCATATATTCTGCCTCAGTTGTTGATAGAGCAATGGTTGGTTGGTGTTTGCTTGACCAGCTGATGGCTCCTCTTGATAGGTTGAAAATATATCCTGTGGTTGATCATCATGTGTTAATATCTCCTCCCCAGTTGGCATTACTGAAACCGATCAGTCTTAGATCCTGATCACGTCCAAGGCATAGCTTATAATTAGCTGTTCCTTTAATATATCTTAATAATCGTTTGAGAGCATGGTGATGTTCTTGCATTGGATTGGCTGAAAATTAACTGATGATGCTGACAGCAGCAGCTAGATCAGGTTTCATCCTGATCATCAGATACATTATGCTACCGATCATTTGTCTGAATAGACTTTGGTCTGTGGATTTTCCTCCTTCAGCTTTGAGTTAAATAGATGGATTAAGGGGTGTGCTGATTGGCTTAGCATCCATCATGTTAAACCTTGTAATGATTTGATTGGCGAAGTAGCTTTGATCAATTGTGATCATGTGTGTTTTTCGATTATACATGACTCGAATACCTAGAAAATATTTAATTTCGCCACAGTCTATCATATCGAATGCGTTGCTAAGTTCCGCCTTGAATTTGTTTATCGTTTCTATTAAATCAGCCAGAATTAGTAGATCATCAACATATATGGCAATAATTATCAGCGATTAATCTTCTTATCTCCTTCTTAGATAAATACTGTGATCTGATTGTAGTCTTATAAAATTTGATTGACTGAGGTAGTTGTCGATCTTCTGATTCCATATACGAGGTGATTGCTTTAGTCCATACAATGATCGATTGAGCTTACACACAGCTCTCGGTAACAGCTCCAATTGGTTGATTCTTTCAGATACCATCATATAGATCTCTTCATCAAGATCGCCATTTAGGAATGCAGTTTTTATATCTATTTGGTGAATTTCTAAGTTTAAGATTACTCCAATTGATAAAAGTGCCCTAATTGACGTAAATTTCACCATGGGAGTAAATGTTTCATCATAATCAATTCCTTGCTATTGTGAATATCCCTTGGCCACTAATCTCACCTTGTACCTGGCAACCGATCCATCAGTGTTGAGTTTCTTTTTAAATACCCATCTGCATCCAATCGGCTTGCATCCTACAGACACCTCAGGTACAATTGTCCATGTGTCATTATTCTTAAGTGATTTAAGCTCTTGATTGATTGCTTCCTCCCAAAGCTTTGCATTAGACAGAGAAATTGCCTTCTTGTAGGTTATTGGGTCATCGGTCAATTCAATTAAATTAGCTTCTGACATGCAATCTTGCCAAATTTGTAGAGCTTCAGTATCGATCAATTGTTTGATTGGCTCCCAGGTGTTGTCGTCATCATCATAGCCTAGCTATTTAACCAGATATTGCCTTTTTTCATCAATCTTGCATTCTTCAATGATCGCTTTAATGATGTATTCTTGATCTTCTAAGTTGACGATTGTTGGAGATTTTAATATAATAGATTCATCGAATGTGATGTCGCAGCTGATCTCTATCCTCCTATTGGTTGGATCCCAGAGCCTGTATGCCTTCTTTTCATTATGATAGCCAATCATTCTAAGCTTTTTAGATCGGGGCGCCAGTTTCGACCTTTTTCCTTTGTGAATATGCATATATGTGTCAGCCCATATGATGCGCAAGTTACTGATATCAGGCTTGTAACCATGCCATAATTCAAATGGTAAAGCACTCTCCTTATTGGCTCATGTTGGCAATTGGTTGCATAAATATGTAGCACTCATGGTAAGTTCACCCCAAAGTTCATCAGGTATGTCAGCAGTGATTTTAACTGCCCAGATTGACTCCATCAATGTCTGGTTATATCATTCGGCTACACCGTTTTATTACGGCATGTCCGGCGTTGTCATTTCGTGATGAATTCTGTTTTTGATTAAAAATTTACGCATCTCAGTATTTACATACTCTCCTCCTCCATCTTATCAAAGAATCTTGAGTTTTCGGTCTGATTGCATCTCAGCGAACACCTTGAATGTCTGGAATTAATCAAATGTATCACTTTTATTGTTAATAAAATATGTTGTAACATAGCGAGTGGCATCATCGATGAATGTTAATATATATTTTGCTCCATTGACTGATGGTATAGATATCGGCCTGCACAGATCTGTATACACCCTTCCGATAGGCTCTATCGATCGATTTTTTGCATGTCCAAAAGGCTTGTGATGTGACTTCGCATGTTCACACCTGGCACATATTTCAATTTGTCTGGTCGACAGCTGCACATCTCCAAGCCCTGTGATAAATTTGTTAATTGATTGCAGAGTATTTTGGCTCGGATGACTTAGCTGGTGATGCTATAATATATAGTTATCAATCTTGGAATCAGCAATGTTTGCAATCTTGGAATCGGTAATGTTTGCTTCTAGCTCTGGTAATGTCGATAAATGAAATAGGTCGCCATTGGCTTGTCCAATTTTGACTTCTTTGTAATCCGCGCCAATTTTAATTACTGATCCATTGCTTTTGAAGGTTATGTCATTTCTGTCATATGTCAATGCCTACACAGATATTAAATTTCTGGTGATCTCTGGTACATATAAGATGTCTTATAATTTCAGCTCATCATCAAGCTCAATTGTCCTAACATGTGTCATATGTAATTTCTCGTTCCCTGCATACGTGATCAAGCCATCGTGCTTAGCCACCGTCTCGAAAAGCTCCAATTGGTTGAACATATGTTGCGTAGCATCTGAATCAATAATAGCACCAATCGCCAGATTTGCTTCGACTCTCGGTTTAGTCTTTTCTTTTTCTTTTTCTATTTTTACCTAATTGTTGAATTTGTTGCATTGAAATATTCCATATTCTCCCTCACAAATGTAATATTTCTGAGGGTGTCCCTAAAAATTCCTGCCTCGATTGGCTCTACGATCGCTGCCTCAGTCGCCTCTATTATTATGACCTCCTTGATTGTTTCTGTTATCATTGTTATAGCCTCGGCTTCATCCAGCGCTTCTACCTCGGTTGTCACAACTACTGCCTCAGTAGCCGCCTTAGTCGCTGCCTCGGTCACCACCTTGGTAGCCACCTCGGTAGCCGCCTCAGTCTGTCACGTAGGCTTTGTCATGCCTCTGCTTGTTATCCGGATCGAACCTGATGTATGCGAGTTATAAAGCCTTCAGCATTATTGGCATATTCTCCTGCACAAGTATTAATTCCCAGTACCTGGGGCTTAGACCTTAACAATATTGTGGTATAGCTTCTGTGTCAGTTATATCTTCGATTTGCGCCATAATTCAGTTGAACGCATCATTATAATCTTCGATCGATCCTTTTTGCTTCATCATCACAAGCTTATTGCACATTTATAACAATTGTTCTATTGGTGCGTATTTTTGTGTCATAGCCTCTTTAAGCTTATTCCACGAATCAAATTCTCCCGATGTGTTCATGTGCCTTCGTAACCACATTCTAGCATTGCCTGTAATTTTACTGATCGCTGTATTGACTTTCTCCTTTTGTACTGATAGATTGGCGCTGGTGATAAATTGCTCTACGGCATCAAAGTAATCAAACAATCTGGGTATGCCTCCTGATTCATCAAATTTGTTGATCGATCTCAGGTACTCCTTCACTAGATCATTAAGCTTTATTGATGTTATTGGTGATGGTGATGGTGATTGTGGCATGTTGCCTTCTATAGCTGCATTCTGATTGGTTGGCGCACTAGGTGATGCATTTGTTTTGTTGATTTTTGCCATCAATTTGCCCATTAGAGTTATCAGCGTATCTAATTTATCTTCCTGATTTCTGATCGTTATAGCCATCTGTTCCTATCGATTGAAGCTAAATGCAATATTGCTCTGATGGTTGCCATCCAATCCTTCATCGTTATTAAGGGTTTGATATCTGTTGTCTGTTTTTGATTTAGATCGCAATCTTGTTGATCTTGTTACTGATGACGATGATATATATAGATTATCTATTTTGTTATATCGTGTCATTGAAAAATGCTATGTCGTTACGTGTTGTTTATCACATTGCTTTATTGTGGTATCATTTGTCGCATTGTTTATCGTGTTGTTTGACGCGTTGTTTACAATTTTAAATAAATACTTACTGTAATCGCAGTTGTAACTACTATGATTGCGTAGATGATTGCGTAGATCTCAAGTTGTCGAGCTACAATTTGAGTGGCTTAGGGCTCATAACCTGTTGAAATAATTGATCTTTGAATGTATGTTTGGAGTAAAGAGTACACTGGCTTATGAAGCCAATATGTGTATATTTATTAATGCTAATTTATGATTGGTCGATACAAACAAAAATTGTCTAAGCCACGATCGAGTGACGTAACAATCGATCATTGATGGGAGTGATATAATAAGCTAATAATTTCAACAAAGCAGGAGGAGTGTTGAAATTATTAGCTTATTATATCTCTCCCATCAATGATCAATCGTTACATCACTCAATTGTGGCTTAGACGATCTTTGTTTTATATTGACTAATCATAATTTAGCATTAATAAATACACGCATATTGGCTTCATAAGCCAGTGCACTCTTTATTCCAAATATACACATTTGAAGATCAAATTTCAACAATAACTTCCTAGTAGTGTTTTCTATAGTGTATACTAGTTATACTCTTTAGATAGTTTATAGTTTATTTTATTTTATATAGATATTAAGAAAATATTTTTAGTTTATAAATAGTATTACTTTATTTATAAATAGTATTTATTAAGATCTATAAACAAATAGCTATAAATATAAATGCTAGTTACAAACTATAAACTGTTTTTAATAAATACTTATAAACTATCTTAGAACTATCTATAAACTACTTATAAATTATCTAAAACTATATTAAAATAGTAGAGTAAAAGAATAAACTACTCTAGAATAGACTACAAGTATAAATGTTAGTCAAGGACTATAAATTGAAAATATTTTTCTAATAGAGTATTAATTTAATAAGTTTATAATTTTATTTAGTTTTATTTAAATAAGAATATAAGCTTTAGTTATTTTTAACCTTTGGGTATACTTGATAAAGCTTTTATAAGTTAACACTAAGATGTGATGTAGATACTAAAACTAAGTTTGCATATCAGTTCAGTTGAGAATAATCAAAATAATAAAACTGTTATATATCTTTAGTTATATATTTCTACTGGTAGCTATATACTATACTTGTTTAGACTTTACTATAACTAATATTGAGATATTTTAAAAACTCTAAACAAACTGACTTTATTTAAATAGAAATAAGGGAGGTATTTATACAAATATTGAAGGAATACAGATAGCTATAACTTTGCTACAGAATATTATTTAATTATTGTGAATTGTATAATATTACTAGTAGTAGCATCTTGCTACTAAAAACTTCATCATGCTGATAAAAATGTCATCATATATAAATAAATATTACAAAGAAATATGCAGAAACAACTAAAAACAGCAACTCCAAAATGGGTGGCAAGTCCTTGGAAATCAAGCAAGTTGTCACAATATTTATTGTTTTTCCAAAATGCATAGTAATTGTGATTGCCGAGGATTGGCAGTCACTGAAATTTCAAATTCTCCTGACCTATATGGATAACACCATATACTATATATATACAGCACTACAATAGAATAATTTAACTATCTTCATAATATTTAAGTAGTTTTAAACTATAGTTATTACTTATTTTATAATAAGCTTTATTTTGCTTCTAGAAATAAATCTTGTAATGATAAGATTTTAGTATAGAAAAGTCTACTTCAAAAGATAAGAGTTATCTTATTTTGCCCGAACTCGCGCCACGGTTTTTTGTCTACTTCCCCCTGGATTTCAATACCTGATATGGGTGACTTTAAGAAGAAAGACTAGATATCTTAAACCCTTTGGAAAAGTCTTGCTCGAAATGTTGGGCCCATATTCTATGCATTGCCAACTGAGACATAGCTTATTTGGGTTAGTTCAGTCAGGCGGTGACTGCGGTGACGGCGAAACGAAACGGTGTATGTAAAGGTCTAAGGGAATACTCCGTCACTTCGTTGGCGTGAGGGACTCAATCACATTCTTAGCCAATTGATATAGCTCGCGGTAGGCTTTAGTATGCAAACTGACCAGAGCGCGATTTTCGTCTTATCGGTTCCGACACTCATTCACATTGCTGTCGTACATAGCACACCCCGGCAAACTGTCGGAACCGACAACCAGACATGGCAGTTAGAGGAAATGACGACACAGGTCACGAATGTGGGATGGGGAGGGGGAGGGGGAAGGTTATCCAAACTTTTGTCGGTTCCGATACTTGAGATTGAAGCCAATTCAAGGCTTCGGTTGGTAACATGGGCCATATCGGTTGGCTGAAATATATTTCTAAGTTGCCGGTTCCGAAAAAAAAGCCCATGAAACAGAATGATCTATCAATAATTGTGGGTCACGAGCATAAACCATCGATTCTCATCGGAGCCGACACAGGCAAATGTAGTGTGCCAAAAGTTGCTCTTTGGAGATGAGAAACAGTATTGGAATCGCATCAGCGCAGTAAATAATATTTAATTAGTCGACCCAAAAACTACACCACGACATTGACGATTTAATCACGTTGGAATGCATTCGGCTAGGATCATTTTCTTCAACTAGTCGACGCGAGGAAATTCCCCCCACACGAATTACTCCAACAAATCGTCACGCATTCGGAACCGACTTCAGTATACCCCCCCCC
>RBNK01001361.1:0-15870 GCA_003990785.1 Endogone sp. FLAS-F59071 | reverse complement strand
TTGATGGCATCGGTCAGGCGGCTGTGACGATATTAAACAAGAATCGTAAGTGATTGTACTTTATTGTTTTGCCTTTTTTTTTTTTTTTTAATCTTCTTTTGGCGTATGGGTTATTCACTTTTACTTTTTTTTTTTTTTTTTTTTTTTTTTTTTTTTTTTTTTTTTTCGTTTTGTTGGGCTGCTTTGAATTTTCAATTTCCAATAATGGTTGCTATGATGTGGATTTAATTCCAAATGACCATTTATAAAACAATAACTTGACATATTTTCTAAACTTGCCAAATATACGTATTAGCAATGTCGATGCATCTGGCGGCAATAAGCCCTGTTCTAAATTGGGTTTACGTCGCCGTGAATTTGCTATTGGGTTTGGTAGGAATCATTGGCGTGATCGCGGCTTTGTCGGTATGTGGCTGATCAGAGGCGTGTGGTGATTGGAGAAATGCATGGCAAATGAAGGTTAAAAAAAAAAAATAATAAAAAATAGTGGTATAGTAAATAGGAAAAAAAAAAAAAAAAAAAAAAAAAAAAAAAAAAAAAAAAAAAAAAAAAAAAAAAAAAAAAAAAAAAAAAAAAAAAAAAGATTTGTGGTGGCGGCAATGGATTTGGTATCGGGATAAAGTTGATCAAATTAACAGCTCATTGCCATATTTTTCATCTCCCACTCTGCAACGCAGGGCACCTTTTCGCTCATGAAATGGTACTCTCGTCTCTTCTGGTTAATGACTGTTGTGACATTCGTATGGGAGACGGCCTCCTTCTCCTTGGCCTACACTCGCCGGCAGGAAACGGTTGATGCTTGCCAGAGCGAGCTAACGACCCTCGCCAACTCCACTGTTCTCGGCACCATTGAGCCTGTGTCCCATAATGCGACAGAGGCAAAAACCTATGGCGAGTCAACATGCGAGGGTAGTGTCAAGGCCGGGATGATTGGCTTGGGAGTGATTTTGGTTGTTGGACAGTTGTTACAGGTAGGTGTTTTGCGGGTTACTTATTATCATCACCATGTCGCTAGAGTATTTCATGCTGATTTGTGGTGTTGGTGATGGGCGTATGATGATATGTGTGTGAAAAAATTGCATGAGAGATAGACCTTCTTCCATAATTGACGTCCACACTTGTCGTTTTGCGCCTTCACTCGTCCATCAGCTGTATTTTGGCTTTATCGTCTCCTCATACGTTTCGCAACTGCGCGAACATCATCGTGGCCACCGTCTCCGCGACACTGACTGGGATGACAGCGCTATCAACCTTAACGAGAGCAAGGGTCAGTCCATGGCGGTGCATCCCCTGCACAAGGCATAGAGTCGGGGGCAGCGTATGGACCTTGTTGGGCAGGTGGATGAAAGCTGTGTAGACTTGAAGTGTAAACTTTTTAAGCTAAGACAATATAAAAACGATCAACGAACAAAACAAGAGCTTGTTCGTAAAGTGACACTTTTTTCAACTTTATTTGTTCATTTGTTTATATGTCGCACATGTGAAGTAACACACTTGTTGAAGCTAGGTGATTGTTAGATTTGGTTTTCATTTCATTTTGCGTTTCTTTCATATATTCATCAATTTCAGTTAGTGCGATATCCATATTTGCAATATTCACTTGTCAGTTGACGTACCGCACTCTCTGTTGCGAGAGCACAAAGTTTCCGGCACAGTGGCCAGCTAAAAAAATCTGTCACAAGCCATGTCGAATGACAATATTATTAGGGGTGTTCAATGTTTCCGCTCACGTAAAACATGTAAAACATGTCTGCCTCTGCTTCCTCTCAAGAACAAGAAAGCTTACACAAGCTGGAGCAAGGACGGTGTTTCTGGTGGGCACTCATACCTTGATATTATTGTCGATTGGCTTTCGACGGGGGATAATTACGGCATATATCTATTCCTCGCCACCCTCGGCACCAATTTGGCTCAAGACCTTGTTGGTCAACAATCTACCGGAAACTTTGAGTTAATATCAAACGTCTCTGCCTCGCCACCCCAACCAAATCTCGGCTCAAGATTTCACCGGTCAACAACCCACCAGGAACTTCGAGTTAATATCAAACATCTATCCCTCGCCACCCCAACCAAACCTCGGCGCCAATTAAGACCTTGTTGGTCAACAAACTACTGGGAACTTCGAATTAATATCGAACATCTATTTCTCGCTACCTCGGCGCCAATTTGGCTCAAGACCTTGTTGGTCAACAAACCACCGGGAACCTCCAACCCTACCAAGCATCGGCGCCAATTTGGCTCAAGATCAACAAATCATCGAGATAATGTCGCACGTCTATACATCGCCACTCCAACCAAGCCTCGGCGACAATTTGGCTCTGGATTCCGCTGGCCAACAACCCACCGACAACTCTGGATCGATGTCGAGTGTCTGTGCCTCGCAACCAATGACGTCCGACTACTTACAACACCCCAACCAACTTTTTGGGGAGCAGCAATCCACCGAATTCATCAAGCCGGTAACGTCCGACTTTGACCCGGAATTATACAAGCAAGGCTCGACAACATTTTTTGGACTCTGGATTCCATATTTTATTAAGTCTTAGGATTCATCAATATAAATAGAGTACATTCCCATTTAGCGAATTGTCTTTTCCCCTGGGTAAATTCATCTTTGGGGGAGACGTTATTTACAAAGTCTAGTAACTTCTGGACCACCATTTTGCATAAAATATGCCGATAAAACTTGTGGGCAGGGGAACTAGCCAATAAGATTTGTGGACCACCCAATAAAATTTGTTGGCAGGGGACTGACTTCTAGAATATGAAGCTTTTTTTAATGCACGCATATACAGCATAAAGTAGTATCAAGCTCTTAATGCACGTACAGTATCTTAATGCACGTACAGCACACTTGAGAAATCCATGTTCCAAAACCATCTCATTTTTTGATATGCCTCCAAAATAAAATAAAATAAAAAATCTGTCGCTGCCCACCTGGGATGTGCAAAAATCATGCTAGTTATCCTAAATGACCAGCTTCTCTTATCATAACAGCGGGCAATCCTTTACCATTTATTCGCCGAGATACTTTTTTTTTTTTTTTTTTTTTTTTTTTTTTTTTTTTTTTTTTTTTATTATTTATTGACATCATCAGGACTCGTAAATTCCAGTGGCAAATTTTAAAGGGGGGAGCCGGGCCAAAATAAATTTTTCATATCTTATATACAAATGCAGCTAAATGAGCATCGGCTTCTTCTCTACATTCTTATCTCCTCGCCCATTCTTCACTTTCCATCCCATCTACTCTTTCCTCTGTCTACCATTGTCAACAAACCTTCATAATTTTGCCAACCAACCAACCCTTCTATCAACCAAACCAATCCTTCCATCATGCCAACCAACTCTGAACAGATGCCTGGCTTCTTGAGAAAGCTGAGCAAGTAAGCGTTTTTACCTTTAACTAAACCTTTTCTTCCATATTTGTTAGAGCGTGTGAGCTAAAATCCTCTTATGACTGAGTGACTATGCCCACATCAAAAATACGCTGGACTGAAAAACATCAGTCTTCAAAGTCAACTCGTTGTAGATTATTGAGTGGGACCTTTAACCATATGCTGATGTTTTGATATGGCTATTTCTCTATGATAGGATGGTTGACAATGGAGAGTTAATCCAGTGGTCCAACGATGGTACTTCCTTCATCAGTAAGTGCAACTTTATAAAATATTCTCTAGCAACATTGATACTGTTTGATGACTCAAATTCAAACATGTTCTTTTTTACATCACAGTTCCACAATGCAACGATTTTGCCAAAAGCATCCTCCCTCACTATTTCAAGCATGACAACTTTCAGACCTTTATCCGTCAGCTTAACATGTATGACTTTCATAAAGTTCGGGATCCGCAACAAGGCAACCTTCTTCGAATAAACAGTAAACCCGACCATTGGGAATTCCGCCACGAATGCTTCCAACGTGATAAACCCGACCTCTTCAAACAAATCCAACGCAAGAAGGGACGCCAACCTCCAAGCATTGGCACTAACTCCAGTGGCATAGACGCTGATATCTCAATAGTCAAGGAACAGCAGACGGTCTTCGAGTCAAATATTATGCAAACCCTGACGGCCATTGATTTAAGACTCAATCAAGTTGAGCACGAAAATCTATTCCTGCAGCAGGAGCTACAGCGCCAGAATAAATTCATCGGAACAATTCTTACATTGCTCAACTTGACAAATTTGGCCAACGAAGAACCTTCCACCCTCCTGCAAAACTCGGTGAATTTGGTCAACGAAAAACCCGCCACCGTCTTGCGAAACTTGGTATCGGCCAACGAAGAACCTTCCACCCTCCCGCAAAACTTAGTGAATTCGGTCAACAAAAAACCCGCCACCGTCTTGCGAAACTTGGTATCGGCCAACGAAGAACCTTCCACCCTCCCGCAAAACTTAGTGAATTCGGTCAATGAAAAACCCGCCACCGTCTTGCGAAACTTGGCAAACTCGGCCAACGAACAACCTGCCATCTCACGAAAGCGTTCATTTTCGGTAGTATATATTGACGGTGCCGAATGCAACACAGAACAAATAGATATTGGTCGGGAGCTAACGGTCGTGCCAATCAAAAAGGTTAAGCATGGAAATAATGATACCCGCCAGGTTGACAATGAGAATGGCTCCACAAGATTGAACACAATGGTAACAAATATGACCCACGGCTCAGACATTCTTCCCATGCCCCAAACTGTCTTTGCTCCCGATGAATCGTCTTTAGTTCTCTCAAATGTGGCCAACAACATTATGACACAAGAGAGCATTGACACTCCAAGCCAGGAAACCAATATCCCGGATATTATGGAAAGCAACTTCGAGGAAATGGTAGGCCTACCAGGGTACCCCGCTATTGATTCCAATTTCAATGCAGCTGGTGAAAATTCTTTCGAGTGGCCGTCCTACGATGCCTCGCTACCCCAACCAAACCTCGGCGCCAGTTTGACTCAGGATCCCGCTAGTCAACAACTCACTGGGAACCTCAATTTAATATCGAACGTCTATGCCTTGCCACTCAAACCAAACCTCGGTGCCAATTTGGCTCAAGACTTTGTTGGTCAACAAACTACTGGGAACTTCGAGTTAACATCAAACATCTATTCCTCGCCACCCCAACCAAACCTTGGTGCCAATTTGGCTCAAGACCTTGTTGGTCAACAAACCACCGGAAACTTCAAGTTAATATCAAACATCTATGCCTTGCGACCCCAATCAAACCTCGGCACCAATTTGGCTCAAGATTTCACCGGTCAACAACTCACCAAGTTCACCGGTCAACAACCCACCAGGAACTTCGAGTTAATATCAAACATCTATTCCTCGCCACCCCAACCAAATCTTAGTGCCAATTTGGCTCAAGACCTTGTTGGTCAACAAACTACTGGAAACTTCGAGTTAATATCAAACATCTATGCCTCGCGACCCCAACCAAACCTCGGCGCCAATTTGGCTCAAGATTTCACCGGTCAACAACTCACCGAGAACTTCGAGTTAATATCAAACATCTATTCCTCGCCACCTCAACCAAACCTCAACGCCAATTTTGCTCAAGACCATGTTAGTCAACAAACTACCGGGAACTTTGAGTTAATATCGAACGTCACCAGCCAACAACTCACCGAGAACTTTGAGTTAATATCAAACATCTATTCCTCATCATCCCAACCAAACCTCGGCACCAATTTAGCTCAAGATTTCACCGGTCAACAATCCACCGGGAACTTCGAGTTAGCATCAAACATCTACGTCTAACCACCCCCAACCAAACCTCAGTGCCAATTTGGCTCAAGACTTTGTTGGTCAACAAACTACCGGAAACTTCAAGTTAATATCAAACATCTCTGCCTTGCTACCCCAACCAAACCACGGCTCAAGATTTCACCGGTCAACAACCCACTGGGAACTTCGAGTTAACATCAAACATCCATGCCTCATCACCCCAACCAAACCTCAGCGCCAATTTGGCTTAAGACCTTGTTGGTCAACAAACCACCAGAAATTTCGAGTTAATATCAAACATCTATTGCCACCCCAACCAAATCTCGGCGCCAATTTGGCTCAAGACCTTGTTGGTCAACAAACTACCGGGAACTTCGAATTAATATTGAACATCTATTTCTCGCCACCCCAACTAAACCTCGGTGCCAATTTGGCTCAAGACCTTGCTGGTCAACAAACTACCGGAAACCTCAATTTAATGTCGAACGTCTATGCCAGCCAAACCTCGGCGCCAATTTGGCTTAAGATTTCACCATCAACAACCTACCAGGAACTTCGAGTTAATATCAAACATCTCTGCCTCGCCACTCTAACCAAATCTTGGCGGCACCAATTTGGCTTAAGATTTCACCAGTTAACAACCCGCCGGGAACTTCGAGTTAACATCAAACATCTATTCCTCGCCACCCTAACCAGACCTCAGCGCCAATTTGGCTCAAGACCTTGTTGGTCAACAAACTACCGGGAACTTCAAGTTAATATCGAACGTCTCTGCCTCACCACCCCAACCAAACCTCGGCGCCAATTTGGCTCAAGATTTCACCGGTCAACAACCCACCAATTAACATCAAACATCTATTCCTCGCCACCACCAAACCTCAGCGCCAATTTGGCTCAAGACTTTGTTGGTCATCAAACTACCGGAGACTTCGAGTTAATATCAAACATCTATACCTCGCCCCAACCAAACCTCGGCGCCGTCAACAACCCACCGGGAACTTCGAGTTAACATCAAACATCTATTCCTCGCCACCACCAAACCTCAGCGCCAATTTGGCTCAAGACCTTGTTGGTCAACAAACTACCAGAAACTTCGAGTTAATATCAAACATCTATACCTCGCCACCCCAACCAAACCTCGGCTCAAGATTTCACTGGTCAACAACCCACCGGGAACTTCGAGTTAATATCAAACATTTATGCCTCGCCACCTCGGCGCCAATTTGGCTCAAGACCTTGTTGGTCAACAAACCACCGGGAACTTCCAACCCTACCAAGCATCGGCTCAAGATCAACAAATCATCGAGATGATGTCACTACCAAGCCTCGGCGACAATTTGGCTCTGGATTCCGCTGGCCAACAACCCACCGACAACTCTAGATCGATGTCGAGTGTCTGTGCCTCGCAACCAATGACGCACGACTACTTACATGCAGCTTGTATTCCTACGAACAATCTCACCCGCGAATTCGATCTTCACGAAGCCGCGTAACTTAGTTTTGAAAGCAACAATGACAGGAATATTGAACACACCCTATAGCTTGCGGCTTGTGTTTCTCACGAATTCAATCTCCACGAAGCATCACCATTTCCGAATTCAACACCAACACTGTACATTACCGTCGCGTTCTTGTCTGCCGGGCGATTGCGAAGCCTATAAATATTGTTGCCGTCATACTGCAGAATAACCTGTTACTCGGAGTTTTCAAGTCCTCCGCATATATGAACACGTTCAGACACTCGCCGAGTTTCGGATGCAACGTATGGCGAAGACCATAAACAATTCGTGAGATCATTGACTAATCATGCAGACGTCGGGTTTACCATACTTTTTGAATATCACTTTTGGTCTGGCCAAACTCATGCCAATGACGGACTTTTGGACGAAGTGTTCATTTTTTTTATTCTACCCGAAGATTGAGCTTTTGCCAATTTATTACTACCTGCTCATACGGTAAAGCCTCTGAGATTTTTGTTTTGAATGTAGCACCCTATGAATTTTATTTCCCTACAAGCGTTCGTCGTCTTTTGCTTTTGTTTTGAATATCCACCCTATGAATAAACATTTTCCTTACAACTATTCACTTTTTTTATTTTTTATTTTATTTTATTTTATTTTTAATCGCCTAAATCAATCGAAGAAATGCTAAGTAGCAGACAGATGGCTTCATCTTTTTGCATTTTGTCAATATGAGCTATTGGAAGGGATGCTAACTCAAGTGGTCTCCTCTGATGCGTGGTATGAATTCGAACAATCCCTTGTCCATCTCGTCGTCATTAGCATTAGTCCTTAAAGAAGCAACTTATTCAATGATCCTCTTCTCGAGTTTTCTTCAATTGATGACCAGTTTGAGGAACGAGGAACGAGTCGATTGCAGTGCTCCAGCCAGCAAAGAAAAAAAAAAAAAAAAACTGTATTTGGAGCGGTGGGCGAAGCATCAACTGCATCTTTCCCATATCTCCTGAAACGTCCTCCATTTTGGCTACTGGTACTCATTTGGGTTTTTATGATGTGCTTTCAAATGAAAAAAGACGCAATTGGGCTGACGAACCATATGACGTAAGGCTGTCTAAAAACACTTGGTTTTTAGCGAGAGTTTATAAAGTTATTTCTATACGAGGCGATTTGATTATTTGGTCAGACCATAAAAGAAACTAATTAATTAGTTGTAAAGGAGAGCTTTGATCAATAACGTAAAATATAAAAATCAACGATTAATTGACTCGCTCATTGTTTGTTCTCAACTACGAGAAATATCAATAACAGTATAGGCCAGGTTAGAGATTTGGTTTTTTTTTTTTTTTTTTTTTTTTTTTTTTTTTTTTTTTTTTTGCAAGAGGTGATGGCGGGTGGGTGGGCAGATTACTTGGTTGATTTTGCACTAATGTTGGGTATGGTTTTTTTGGGTGATTCAGAATCCAGGTCCAGGTCATCTGGGCTCGAGTCTCTTTTTTGGTTTCGGGCTGTGTTCGTTTCAATCTTTTCACTATAGAATCATTCATAATGTATTGAAGATACTTATCTCTATCCTTCTCCTATTAGCTCCTCAAGTTTAGAAAGATCATGCTTGATGGCTCCTCATATCCTATAGTAAAACGAATGCAAAAGATTTCAAGCACCACAAAATCACCTGACCATGTTCATTTTAGCCGCGGAAAGACTGAAAGTTGAAGTGAGGTTGAGCGGGGATTGTGCAAGGTCAGTATTTTTTTAATACTATACTGAGTGAATATTTAACTCAATTTCACTGAATGATCTCACCCATATTCATCAAAACTGTATCCTCAAACCAGATTGCGTTATTGTCTTTCCGGTATTCCGGTTGTGTGTAATTCCCTGTTGTATTGCAACGAGTTCAGCGATGCTACGTGGGGCACAGTAATTTAGTTAGCTCTTGTGCTCAAGCTACTGTTCAATACCACTCGGGCACTTGGAGAGGAAATTTATAAGGTCGACAAAGACAGAAGGAGTAGGAACACTGATTCAGTTGAGGGTAAGTCTTTATTTTTTGCATTTCAATCCAATACTGCGTGCATTGATTACTGTGGGAAGCCGGACCCGGGGGCACGAGTTGATCTCTTCTTTAATTTCCGGCATACTGAACTTCTAAATGGTCTAAAAAGAATTAGCAGCTTTCGACCTAGCAATTGGCACAAAACTCTTGCAAATACGTCCACATAATCGTTGAGACATAAAAAGGGTAACGATAGCCGCCACCTACGAATGCAAAATGATCAACTTCTCTTAGGCTTTCGAAAGAAAAACCACAACACTACCAGAGCTGAAAAGGGGGGTCCGCATCGATGATGAGATATTTCCATCAGCTTCGTAAAAATAATCTTGACGGTCGTGTTGTTGTACTGCTAGATGACCAAACATTATCAGACTTAGTCTGGATAGACAATTTCATTAATATCATGCAGTTACATGACCTTAATATCTTTCCCGACGACACATGCTTAAAATGCTTCGAGATAGTTCTTGCAGATCGGCTGGGCAGGGTCGTCGTGCAATGTCACAAAATCGCCATGTATAATTTCGGTTGAATAAAAACTTACTCTGATTCACTGACTACAGTCAACCCTCGTGCGCCTTGAAAATACTGCTCTAATATAGCTGCGAAGATACAGACAGTGTAAAGACTTATTTATTAAAATAAAAAAATGGTTATCCTTTACATATTTTAGTGAAAGATTACTTTTTTAAAAAAACTTTTTCATCGTGGTGTGTACATGTGCATGCAAAGATAGTAAGATAAATTAATTGGTGTGAATACATTAAGTTATCATGAGAAGAGATACGAGTTTTCGTAGTCAACTATATAATTATATACTTTATGAAGGCCTATTTGATTTTCCAAAAAAAAAAAAGAAAAAAAAAAGAGAATTTCACATAAGAGACTTTTAACGTCAAATACTTTAAGCTTGAGTACGAGGCGGCCTGCCTCATCTATTTCCTCTTCTAATTGCAAGGGAATCCATAGCTGCATCTCGCTTCGTCGCTTCGTGACAGTTTAGTGGAAGTATGATAAGGTCCATAGACAGAGCTTTCTACACGGGCTGTTTTATGTGGCGCCCATGTTTTGAATTAGAGCACCTCGATGGCAGGACACCTCTCCCGAATCATCTCCAATAGATCACGCCAGTAGCTATATTCCTCCTCTGTTACCCCTTGGAACCAATTTTGGCACCAATCCTTTCCCACTACCGTTGCATCCCACAGTATCCTCACCCTCCGCATCCCAGGGAACGCATTCACGCGGTCGCAGAGCAACTCGACTACCCTCAGGTCAAAATGTTTGCCCAGACCAGGCTGCTCTGACGCCCACTGCGCTTCTGCGATCTCATCGTCACCATGATCCGCGGGAAACAGCAGCGGGTAGAGGTGCACACCGAGGACGCGCACGTCAATGTCGAGCTCCTGAAGGCAGGGTCCAGCACCATCGAGGATATTGTGGAGCGTGTTCATCAGGGAACGGGTATGCATGTATGGCCAGTCGCCATATATATTTTCGATTGTGAAAGTAAGGTAGCGTAGGGTAGGTAGGGACCGGATAAATGCGATGGGGTTGGGGAGGCAGTCGAGCCATTCGGTGACCCAGAGGTGCTGGATCGGAGCATCAATTGAGGAGAAGGAGACAACGGGGAAAGGTGGGTGGAAGTTTTCGTAGCAAAAACAGCCAACCAGGCCAAGGTAGAGCAAACGGGGACCGAGTTCGGTAAGTAAAAAGGCTGTTGTCTGGATTTTTGATTTTTGATTTTTGATTACTTTTAGATGTGAAGTAGCTAACGACATGGCTTGACGGGAGTATCATTTAATTAGGAATCTTACACTACCTGAGATGTTAATGATACATGATGTAAGTGTAGTTTCCTTAGATATTTTACAGTGGTCAGCGCAATCACCAGCTCCGTGCCAGTCCTTGTCCGGAAATTTTCATAATTGTCGGGGTTCTCCAGCTCACTAGTATTCCAATAGACTCTACTGTTTGGGCATTGGAAATCCTCGAAACCAAGAGATAAACTCTCGAGCTTTGGCAGGCCTAGCAGTATCTCTGCGAGTAGCCTTGGGTGAAGGGAGACGGGCCACTTGAGTATCGAGAGCGTGGTCAACTGCGGTGCCAATATGTGAATCTGTGGTATAATGAGCTCGCACTCGAAGGGAACAACCAAGCCAGTGACTGCGTTACATCTCCGCAGGAGCATCTCAATGCTCGCTGGGTCGAACTTGAACGTCGTCTCGGCCGCTGCTCGTGGAGCCCGGGGTTTTAGCGATTGGTGGGCGACTATAAGGTTGCGCAAAAAGAGACAGTCTCTCTGAAGTTCTTGCTTTTGAGGAAAATTAGGAGTTTCCGTTAATCTTACATGGCGAAGGAAAAAGGAATCAATCGAAGAAGCCACAAAGCGGACGGAACCATAGTCTTCACAGAAGAGACTTTCGTCGTCGTCGGGAACCTCCAAAAAAGCCTCCGTGCGCAGCAACGGAGCGAGTAAGTCTCGGAAAAGGCGACAGATGCTTGCAATAGTGCGCAATTTTTTCAATACTCTCTTGTCCATGACCACCGGGAACGTGGGCGGGACGACGGTGATGGAATCGGGGCACCCGAACTGGTCAGATGTCGAAGGCCAACTAAGTGCTTTGGAGTAATGTGACCATTCGGTTAGGGTGAAAGGGGAGAAGGTGGGCTTCACGGCCTTTTGATTCATAAACGCATTGGAAAGGGCGTTTGGGAGGTGGAAGGACAGTATCTGGTGCCAGACATCTTCATTGAGGGTTGGTGGATTCATTGTATTTGGAATTCCTTACAATTTTGAATGAAAATAAAAAAGTGGACAATTTATACATTTCACCGAAAATCTATGTACCAATGGGCTGAAATGTAACTATTTTCTAGATCACCGCAATATGGATATTTCCTAATGGGTAATGTAAACGGATAATAGAGCAAAGGGTAGGTTCATTATTCATGCAAATGGTCACACAGCTCCGAGATCCACGTGTTACAAGGAGTACCCATGAGTTACAGAAAGGGCGATGGTGGCAAAATGGTTGGGACTAAATCACACATTGAATGCGCTAAACATATTGTTTCCATTGCGATATTTTCGATATTTTCAGAAATTATTTATAATGATACAGTCAAACCTCTATAAATGCACCCCGGGCATGAGTGTGCACTTATGGAGGGTGTGCATTTATAATTTCACTTTTTTTTTTTTATATTATTATTGTCGAAAATACTGCTCTAATGTAGTCTGTTTCATAACATGTACCTTTTTCTCTCTGATAAAGTGAACAATCATATTTGCCAATTTAACATATTCGTTTGAAGTAAGAATGTTGCTATTCTAATACTACTTCTGTACTGTCATCTTCTTCGCCACCAGCAATGATTTATGCATTTGGACTGTAACTACTATTTATTTGGTAAGAAATGATAAATAATTTAATTATCATTAATGAAAAAATATGATACATAACCTCAATTTTATTGATTTTCACAATAAATGGTTTAATAAAGTTTTAAACATAAATATCGATAATTTTTCTTATGTAATAATAATAATATTTAATTTACTGATTTTGTTTATGCGATCACAGGATAATGGGACAATGCCAACTTTGGGATTGGAATGTTTTCAATTGTTGCCAGAGTGAAAAAGGTTTTTTTTTTTTTACAGCTAACTGCGCGTTGAATCTTATTATTAAAGCTCGTTGGCTAAATCTGGGAAGTTTCGCCCCTTAGTGACAAGGATCATCTAATCTCTCTGTCTGGAATAAACGATAACTTGCTTGCAGCTTTTTTTGAGATACAAAGGAAATAACGTTGGTATACGCACTGTGCCTTTTCGAACCCTTTTTTTTTTTTTTTTTTTTTTTTTTTTTGCCGGACGCTACTATCTATATAAGTATAGATTGTGTCACGAAATACGTGCGCAAATCAATATACATACCAAATATGTGTCCTAGAATGTAATGATAAGCACGCACATGACCTTAGTATACTACAATGATCGGGTCTATGTAACCCGCTTTTGCTGACATCAGCCATTTTATTTGGAAACACAGTCGCTATGGGTAAACATACATATGAATAGTAAATAGCCACCAGGTAAGGGTGAAAAGGGTGAAAAGGGAGGATAATTCCCCCTTTTGGACTACCGCAGCATTTGATATAGGGGCGCAGCCAAAGAACACGATACGGGTAGTGAAAAAAATCCGAACTGGCAAGGTTTGAAATGTCCTATTGCGACCCAAAAAAATAATGTCCAACAAACCTTTGGATCGCAAAGACGTCCTCGCACGCATCGAGTGCAAATTCTTCATTACTCCCCCGGCTTTCCGCCATCGTCGACCACTTTGTCGATGAACTGTGAAAAGGCCTCGAGCCGTGCCCATGATACCTACCTATGTCACAAACACTGTGACAGGCAACGAGCAGGGCGAGTATATGGCCTTGGACATTGGAGGCACTAACCTTCGCGTGTGCCGCGTCGTGCTCCAAGGATTGGGCCAATTCTCGGTCGACCAAGAGACTTTTGCTATTCCAATGAACCTCAAGCTCGCTCCGATCACCGATCTCTTCGACTGGGGTTTTGTGCGTGGAAACCTTTTTTGAACACAAGAGTCATCCTCTCCCAAAATCTGATGACGCACCCGGCGCCAGCGCCAACACTGTCTACGTCGGCCTTACCTTCTCCTTCTCCGTCAACCAAACATCCTTGAATCGGGGCACCCTGCACTCCTGGTCCAAAGGCTTCGACTGCCCGGGCCTGCTGGGCACCAACGCTGATATTGTCGAGTAGCCTTTCACCGTCGCTGCCACCGCATCATCGTCACCGCACTGGTAAACGACACCGCGGGTACCTGCAAGACTGGAGTAATCCTCGGTACTGGTACCAATGCCGCCTACTATGAAACCCGCGCGGCCCTTACGAAATGGGGCACCCTTGCACACGAAGATCCCAATCTCGCGTTCACAGAGATGATCATCAACACCGAGTGGGCCGAATTCGACAACGAGCGCACCATCCTTCCCATCACGCAGTACAACCTCCAATTGGACGCCGAGACGAACAGCCCTGGCGAGAGCATCTTTGGGAAACTTATCTCGGGCACGTTGCCGCCCCTCAAGAGGCTGTCCCGCAAGAGGCCGAGGCCGAGGCCGAGGCTGAAACCGAGACCACCGAGAACAGCACGGCTTTGTTCACAACTTTCTCCGCCGGGTTCAGCGTGTCCGAGTACACAGAGGACATTGCAAGGCTGCTGAACGAGTACCCGTAAATGAGAAGGATTATGGAGAGAATTGGTGAGTATGCGTGGATGCGAGTAAATTGCGAAATCTGAATATGTAGAAAGGAGGTTAGGGCCTGCTTTGATCTGGTGAAAAGAGAGATTTACTATGGTGAACGACAACTAATGGAAAGAGTCATACTATTGATTTTTATCGTGGTTTTCATAATTTATGGAGTTTGTTTGCCTTATCTTTTCGTTTAGTTCCTGTGGAGGTGCCGTATAATGTCTTTTGGTTACGATACTACTATCGCGTGTGGCAAGTCGAGCAGGAAGAGGAACAGCGGAAGCAGATCGTTAAGGGTGAGTACCTGGATACCTTGTTTTGGCTTACGAAAAACCTGAATCAGTTGCCCTACATGTTAATAAAAGAATATTCAACAAAACACTAATTTGAGTTCTCTCGGTCACGTCTAGACGTCGCCACCACCCCGCAAACTGAAGAGGAGCTCTTTAACTGGGACATGGAAGAGGAGGATGACCCTGCGTCCCTCAGCGCCTCGCTGGCCACGCCGCTCGCCGGCTCCCTCAACGCCTCGACCATCACAGGCGGAGATGGCGACGAACTTGTGCACGTCTCACAGACGCCCTCGACCGAGCCATCGCTCGTCTCGCCCGTCACCGGGTCCTCCCGCGCGGGCGACACGGACGAGGAAAACGACTCTTGGGGGACCGAGACCGAAGAGGCCAGGCGGGACGAGGTCGTCCAGCGAGGCAGCGCGTCACTCGAGGTTGATAAAGATAAGGATTGGGTCAAGGCCGGCGAGGAAGGTTTCGAGATCGTAACCGAGAAGGGGAAGAAGAAGGCCGAGGCGACGGCAGCAGCGGGCTCCTCGGGCTCGGCGAGTGGGAAGCCGAGGGAAGGTGGGAAGGATAGAGAGAGGACTGCAGGAAATGAGGAAGATGACTGGAGTGATTGGGAGTAAGACTTGCATTAGTAATACCTTATTCGCAGTTATCCTCGAGGCTGGAGACGGTTCCTTTTCCACATGTCCCGACGTAGTGCAGAAGGGGATGTCGTTCGTGAGATCACGGTGCATGATGTGCTCGATCTGCATAGCACTCGTCTTCATGAAAGGTCGCAGATTTTTGGCATTCTGGTCGATTTGTTGTCTTCCTCTTAAGATCACTGTTTATTTGCCGTCACACTCATGCTACCGCAGTGACCGTGGCGCAAATATATCCGTATGTCTGAATGCTCCTTAGTCATTTATAAATTTTTGCATTTCTTCTATATGTATTTTTTTTTTTTTTTTTTTTTTTTTTTTTTTTTTTTTTTTTTTTTTTTTTTTTTTTTTTTTTTTTTTTTTTTTTTTTTTTTTTTTTTTTTTTTTTTTTTTTTTTTTTTTTTTTTTTTTTT
>RBNK01001360.1:0-15873 GCA_003990785.1 Endogone sp. FLAS-F59071 | reverse complement strand
ACTTTACTTTTATTCTTTTATTTTTATTTATTTTTTATCGAGATATATCAAGCAGGGGGAGTGTTGTAATTATTAGCTTATTATATCTCTTCTATCAATGATCGATGCATCAACGATCGATCATACGTCACTCAATTGTGGCTGAGACAATCTTTGTTTGTATCGACCAATCATAATTTAGCATTAATAAATACACGCATATTGGCTTCATTAGCCAGTGCACTCTTTACTCCAAACACACATTCGAAGATCAAATTTCAACAGTATGAGGATATTATCACGATCAGTTTCAAGGACCTACTGGACCAAGCCTTCTTCATACACCATATCAATACAGGAGATGTCAAACCAATCAAACAAGCACCCTACAGATTGCCGGCCAACTATCATGACTTTGTACGAAAGCATGTTCAAGAGCTATTGGAGTCAGGAGTGATTGTACAATCAAAGAGTCCTTGGGCATCACCTATCAGCATAGTACTGAAGAAGGATGGACAGAGAATGGTTATCGACTATCGCAAATTAAACTCAGTCACCAAGAAGCATGCATATCCAATTCCGCACTCAGAAGACTTACAGAACATGTTGAAAAAGGCGCAAATCTACTTAACCTTAGACCTATAGGCAGGATATAACCAAATTGGAATAATGCTCGAAGCACAGGAGAAATCAGCATTTGTTACACCATTTGGACAGTACAAATTCACAAGAATGTCCTTTGGACTTTGCAATGCACCTGCCACCTTCCAGGCTGCAATGAACAAGATCTTCTATGATTTGAATAGACATGGAGTGATTGTGTATATCGACAATATCAACATCTACATAGAGAACTTCGCAGAACACATGGTGATACTGAAGAAAGTATTTGAATGACTTAGAAAACACAGATTAAGGATCAAGCCAACAAAATGCTACTTTGGATAGAAGAAAATCAAATACCTCGGATTTATAATTGATGGAGGAGAAATCTGCCCGGACTCAAAGAAGACCGAAATCGTTAAGGCCTTTCCAATCCCACAAGATAAGATAGCCTTACGAGGATTCCTAGGACTGGTCCAGTTCTATAAAAGGTTTATCCCTGGTTACTCTGAAATTGCTGCACCCCTGCACATATTGCAAAGAAAAGGAAGAGCATGGGAATGGACGTCAGCTGCACAAACGGCCTTCAACCTAATCAAGGAAGCACTTACCCACGCACCAGTTATGGTAAGACCAGATCTCACAAAAGTATTCAAGTTGTATACAGATGTATCGTCATTTGGACTCGGAGCAATCCTGGCGCAAGATGACAAAGATGGAGAGCATGTGATAGCTTATGCAGGACGAGCTACCCATGGAGCAGAACCCTCCTATGGAGCCACTCAGCTGGAATATGTAGCAGTCATTTGGGCCGTACAACACTTCCGCCACTTCCTGATTGGAAAACAGTTCACTCTAATAACAGACCACTCAGCTCTCAAATGGCTTTGGAATAAGCCAAATCTGATAGGAATATATGCATGATGGCTAGCCATATTGCAGGAATATGACTTCACAAAGCAATACAGAAAAGGATAGAATCATCAGAATGTGGACACTCTCTCACACCTACCCCAATTTATCCGAGATTGACACCCCAAACCAAAAAGAATATACCTACCCAATGAACACTGAACTCTATAATGGATATTTGGATTACCTCAGTAACCTAACCTTTACTGGGACAACGAATGAAAATGATCAATGGCTTATATGGACAATGGCACTCAACTATTTTATCAAGAATAATATACTTTACCGATGACACAGAGGACAGACACGACTTGTAGTTCCTGAACACAAAAAGCAGATGGTACTTCAGGCCTCTCATGACCATCAGCTGGCAGGACACATGGGCATAGATAACACATATCAACGACTATCAGAAAAATATTATTGGAAGAACATGTACGAAGACATTAGAGAATATATCAGAAGATGCGACACCTGCCAGAAGAGGCGCCGAGGAAAGAAAGTTGAGACCTTACAACCGATTGTACCTGGAGGACCTTTTGAACATATTGGAATAGACATTGTTGGACCGCTACCAAGAACACTTAGAGGAAATCGATACATCATAGTAGCAGTAGATTACCTGACCAAGTACCCTGAAGTAAGAGCCTTGCCCCTTGCAGATGCCCTTAATATTGCACCTTTTATCTACGAAGATATTATCTGCCGCCATGGAATACCTTATGAAATAACCTCCGATCAAGGAACTGAATTTGTTAATGAATTCATGCAGATATTGACGCAACACTTTGGGATCCGCCGGATAAAGACTACTGCCTACCACCCCCAAGGAAATGGACTCACCGAACGAACGAATCAAACCATCAAGAACACAATTGCTAAAGTAGTACAATCACAAGGAGGAGATTGGGACTTGTATCTACCTTCCGCCTTATTTGCACTATGAACAATGAAACAGGAGATAACAAAGTTCACCCCTTTTGAGCTCGCTTATGGAAGGAAAGCTCATCAGCTAGTAGACCAAGTAATGACCACCCCGGAACCCAGCTACACCTCCTGGGAAAAACAAATCGAGCATCATGTGACAAAAGAAATTCAAGAATTACACAATGTCTGAAACAAGGCAAGAGAATTTATCGCCATTGCACAAGATCGACAAAAGAAGAATTACGACAAGGAACACAAGGAAACCGAAAAATTGAAGATTGGTGACCAAGTCTTACTATACCGGAACATAGTAGAGTCTTCATGGTCAGCAAAATTAGACCTGAAATGGGAAGGACCATACTACATCGCAAGTATAAAAGGAACTATGTATCAGTTACAAAAAACGATAGGAACGATCCTACCCTATACTGTCCACCGAAATCACCTCAAGAAATATCATGCCCCGCTGGAACAACTTCCATGAAGTCCAAGTCAGCCTGATCGAGGCCTACCGACATATAGAACCCCTGGAAGACCTTGAGGAGATAGAAGGATCGACCTTACAGAAGACTCGATCGATTGTACGCAACATTCAAAGGAGGCAACATTTGGCACAAATCAATGAGTGGAAGGAATACTACCGAATCGCACAACTCTGGGATGAAGAAGTTGAACATATCTGGAACCGGAAGGATAGAGAAATCTGTCAATAAGCCCTCAAAGGAGCACTCCCTGCCTATAATGCAAGAATGGCCGATTGGATTTATCAACTATTTAAGTACAAGCCTAGTGCTTTGAATCACTTTCGATGCAGTACGCACCAACTAAATCAACTGACACAGAATGAAATGAATGAGCTAGAGGAAGAGGTAAAGCAGTTACAAAGAGATTTCTCCGAGTTAGAACTGTACCTTGAAGTCTAACTTGCAGAAAGGAAGGAGATGTGATGGAACATTTTGTGATGACATACAATTTGATCATGTGAGATCAAGTTATGTGACTTTCAACAATGTTAAGACCTTTAGCGTTGTTAAGACCTTTAGCGTTGTTAAGACCTTTAGTGTTGTTGAGATCTTTAGCGTTGTTGAGATCCGCAATCACGCTATAACCTGAAATAGTATTTTGATCTGATATATCATTAGCCAATCAATTTGTGCCTTATATTTAGCCGAGCCAATCAGAAATTCAAGTAGTAACCTGGGTAGCTGCCCGTATAGCACCTTATAATTTCTTATAAATACCCCGCTCGCAATTATCAATAAAAATTCGGACTGCAACAAGCTAAAGAAGCCTCTTACAGACAACCTGAGGGATACTGAAGCCTTAGTCTGGGACTAAGCAATAGTTAGAAAGAGTCAAGGGACTCAAAACAAGAGAAGTTTATTTGTGACAAAGCTTATTACATTACATTCACTATATAATACACTTTCCTACCAGTCATTCACCCTACCCTTCAAGCCGCTACCACATAATCCGCTAAGACCCCTAAGATATACTATAGTGAATATTTTGCTGTTAGAATATTTTAGTCCGTCACACTATTTTGTTTATAGCTCTTAGTAAAATAGTTTGCAGCTCTTAGTAAAATAGTTTATAAATTAATTAACTATTTTTCTGATGATATATTAAAATGCAGATATATTATCTAGAATTCTATATAGTATTTAAGGCAGAGTATTACCTTAATGAACTAAACATTATACTCTTATCTCATAAAATAGTTAGTAATATATAAGGTAAGGGAAGATATAGATAAGTAGATAAGAACAATATTAATAATAGCAGAAAGATAGTATGAGTTAGAAAGTGTAATGCTTTCTCAAAAAAGATATAAAGAAAAATTAATACTAGTTATACAAAAAAAATAAATAAATAATATTATCAAATTAGTATATAAATATCATTTATCTGGTTATATGAGATAGAAAAATACTTATTATTGACTTCAAGACTATATATGATAGCCAGGAATACAAGATGATATTACAAAATATGTATAGTAATGTAATATTGTGATAGAACAAGTTGTGATAACACATATTTTGATTATAGTCATATAACCTTTAATAACATTAAAACTCTTAATATTATTAAAACCTTTAATATTATTAAGATCTGCAATCACACTATAACCTAAAATAGTACTGTAATCTGATATATTATTTCATTATTCAATTATATTATAACTTGATATTGTGGTGAACTAAAATATATTAACAGTGAAATACTCAGAATTGAGTAAGTGTAGAAAATACATTTCAGGGATCTTAGCAGTTTATGCAGTAGCGACTTAAGAAGGGTAATGTGTCTGTGTAAGTGTTAACTGGCAAGATTTAAGTGTGATCGATTGAAAAGTATATCTGTTAGAATTTTCAAAACTATCCCAATTGCTTACTCCTTGAGTAAGGCTTTAGTATTCCTTAGGTTGTCTGTTGTAAGCTTCCTTAGCTTGTTACAGTCTGAATTTTATTGATAATTGTAAGCAGGGTATTTATAAGAAATTACAAGGTGCTATACAGGCAGCTACCTATGTTACTACTTAAATTTCTGATTGGCTTAGCTAAATATAAGATATAAATTGATTAGCTAAGATATAATAAAATAATATATTGGGTTATAATATAATTGGGCGGTGAAATAATATATCAGATCAAAATACTATTTTAGATTATAATGTGATTGTAGATCTTAATAACACTAAAGGTTTCAATAATACTATGAGTCTCAGTATTATTATGGATCACATGATTGTGATCTCACATGATCAAAATATATATCATTACAAAATATTCTGTCACATCTCCTTCCTTTCTGCAAGTTAGACTTCAAGGTATAGTTCTAACTTGGAGAAATCTCTTTGTAACTATTTTACCTCTTCCTCTAGCTCCTTTATATCATTCTGTATAAGTTGGTATAGTTGAAATGTGCTGCACCAAAAGTAGTTTAGAGCACTAGGCTTGTGCTTGAATAGTTGATAAATCTGTTCAGCCATTTTTGCTATATAAGCAGGGAGTGCTTCTTTGAGGGCTCATTGACAGATTTCTCTATCCTTCCAGTTCCAGATATGTTCAACTTTTTCCTCCTAAAGTTGTACAATTCAGTAGTATTCTTTCTATTCATTGATTTATACCAAGTGCTGTCTCCTTTGAATGTTGCGTATAATCGATTGGGTCTTCTATAAGGTTGATCCTTCTATCTCCTCAAGGTCTTTCAGGGGTTTTATATATTAATATACCTCAATCAGACTGACTTGGACTTTATAGAAGTTGTTCCAGTGGGGCATGGTATTTCTTGAGGCGGTTTTGGTGAACAGTATAGGGTAAGATTGTTCCTATCATTTTTTATAACTGATATGTAGTTTCTTTTATACTTGCAATATAGTATGGTTCTTCCCATTTCGAGTCTAATTTTGCTGACTATAAGGACTTTACTATATTCCAGTATAGTAAAACTTGATCACTAATCTTCAATTTTTCGGTTTCCTTGTGTTCCTTGTCATAATTCTTTTTTTGATGATCTTGTGTAATAGTGATAAATTCTCTTACCTTATTTTGGACATTGTGTAATTCTTGAATTTCTTTTATCACATGATGCTCGATTTGTATTTCCCAGGAGATGTGGCTGAGTTCTGGGGTGGTCATCACTTAGTCTACCAGCTGATGAGCTTTTCTACCATAAGTAAGCTCAAAAGGGGTGAACTTTGTTGTTTCTTGTTTCATTGTTTATAGTGCAAATAATGTAGAAGATAGGTACAGATCCTAATCTTCTCCTTGTGATTATACTACTTTGGTGATTGTGTTCTTGATGGTTTGATTCATCTGTTTAGTAAGTCTATTTCCTTAGGGATGGTAGGTAGTAGTCTTTATCTGGTGGATCCTAAAGTGTTGTATTAATATCTGCATGAATTCATTAATGAATTTGGTTTCTTGATTAGAGGTCATTTCATAGGGTATCCTGTGGCAGCAGATAATATCTTTATAGATAAAGGGTGTAATATTAAGAGCATCTGCAAGAGGCAAAGCTCTTGCTTCAGGGTATTTGGTCAGGTAATCCACTGCTACTATAATGTATTGATTTCCTCTAAGTGTTCTTGGTAGTGGTCCAACAATATCTATTCTAATATGTTTAAAGGGTCCTCCAGGTACAATTAATTATAAGATCTTGACTTCCTTTCCTTGGTGTCTCTTCTGGTAAGTATCACATCTCCTGATATATTCTCTAATATCTTCATACATGTTTTTCCAATAATATTTTTCTGATAATCATTGATATGTATTGTCTATGCCCATGTGTTCTGTAAGCTGATGATCATAGGAGGCCTGAAGTACTATCTGCCTTTTATGTTCAGAAACTACAAGTTGTATCTGTCCTCTGTGTTATTGATAAAGTATATTATTCTTAATAAAATAGTTGAGTGCCATTGTCCATATAAGCTGTTGATTATTTTTGTTCATTATTCCAGTAAAGTTTAGGTTACTAAGGTAATCCAAATATCCATTATAGAGTTTAGTGTCTATTAGGTAAGTATATTTTTTTTAGTTTAGGGTGTCAATCTTGGATAAATTAAGGTAGGTGTAAGAGGGTGTCTACATTCTGATAATTTTGTTCTTTTCTATATTATGTTATGAAGTCATACTCCTGCAGTATGGCTAGCTATCATGCATACATTCCTGTCAGATTTAATTTGTTTCACAGCCATTTAAGGGCTGAGTGGTCTGTTATCAGAGTGAACTGTTTTCCAATCAGGAAGTAGTAGAAGTGTTGTATGGCCCAAATGACTGCTAGATGACTCCATAGGAAGATTCTGCTCTATGGGTAGCTCATCCTATATAAGCAATCACATGCTCTCCATCTTTGTCATCTTGTGCCAAAATTGTTTCAAGTCCAAATGATAATATATCTGTATATAGCTTGAACACTTTTGTGAAATCTGGTCTTGCCATTACTGGTGCATAGATAAGTGCTTCCTTGATCAGGTTAAAGACAGTTTGTGCAGCTAATGTTTATTTCTATACTCTTCCTTTTCTTTGCAACATGTGTAGGGGTGCAGCAATTTTAAAGTAATCAGGGATAAATCTTTTATAGAACTGAACCAGTTTTAAGAATCCTTATAAGGTCATCTTATCTTGTGGGGTTAGAAAGGCTTTAACGATTTCAGTCTTCTTTGGGTCTAGGTGGATTTCTCCTCCATTAATTATAAATCTGAGGTATTCAATTTTCTTCTATCTAAAGTAGCATTTTGTTGGCTTGATCCTTAGTCTGTATTTTCTGAGTTATTCAAATACTTCCTTCAGGATCACCATGTATTCTGTGAAGTTCTTAGCATATATAAATGTTGATATCATCGATATACACAATTACTCTATGTCCAATTAGGTCATAGAAGATCTTATTCATTACAGCTTGGAAGGTGGTAGGTGCATTGCAGAGTCCAAAGGACATTCTTGTGAATTCATACTATCCAAATAGTGTAATAAATACTCATTTCTCCTATGCTTCGGGCGTCATTCCGATTTGATTATATCTAGCTTATAGGTCAAGAGTTGAGTAAATTTGCGCCTTCTTTAATATGTTTTGTAAGTCTTCTAAGTATGGGATTGGATATATATGCTTTTTAGTGACTGAGTTCAATTTGTGGTAGTCGATAATTATTCTCTGTCCATCTTTCTTTGGTACTATGCTGATAGGTGATGCTCAAGAGCTTTTTGATCATATAATCACTCCTAACTTCAATAGTTTTTGAACATACTTTCATACAAAGTCATAATAGTTGGCTGGCAATCTGTAAGGTACTTGTTTGATTAGTTTGGCATCTCTTGTGTTGATATGGTAAGTGAAGAAGGCTTGGTCTGGTAGATCCTTGAAACTGATTGTAATGATATCCTCATACTCTTTTAGTAGGTCTTGTAACTGCTTCTTCTGATTTGATAACAGATTTTCATTGAGGGAGTAGATGTACTTCTTAGTATTCTCCTGGTCATCCAGTCTCTCTATTATCACATTTGCTTGCCCAGTCGATCCAAATCCTTTCTTTCCACATCATATCTCTTCTAAGTCTTTCACTTCTTTCAAAGGTTGCTGTTCATATTTGATGATTATCATTTGAGCAATTCGATCTCCTTGATATACTTTGAATTGGCTGTAGTTGTGGTTAACTAGTCCAATCTCAATTTCTCCTCTATAGTCTTTGTCTATTAATCCAGAGAAGGCTTCTATTCTAGAGTTGTGGTAAAGTCCACTTCTTGCCCATACTTATATATATTGTCCTGGTGGTAAGGCAATAGCAATTCCAGTTTTTACAAAGACTGATAATTTTGGTTCTAGGGTGCAGTTTTTATTTGTATATAGATCGTAACCTGTAGCTCCTTCAGTTTTTCTCTTTAGTATAATTGTGCTTTTTATCAGTTTCTTAACTCGAGTTACTATTTCCTTTTCCTCAACCATGAATACTTCTTTGAAGGTGGGGACATTCAGTTCATTCTACTGTTCGTAAGTTGTGTCTTGAGATAGGTTCTGCTATAAGTCTTTCCACCACTAATAGCATATGCTGATACATTCATCGAGGTGAATTATTTCCTCTAAGGTGATGATTTCTTCTTCTGAGTCTGAATTACTTTCTTTAATTAGGGTAGGTCCATCATCTTTATCATTCTCTTGAAATAAGGCTCTAACTTCAATGGGTGTTTGAGTAGTATAAACTTCATTGCTCCATTCATTAGGTACTTCCTCGTCTTCATTTTCTTTAGATACTATCTGCTCTTGTTCTTAGTCATAGCATTCTTTCCAAGTCCCATAGTAGTTGATATCATATAGTTTGTCTGGATATCTGACCCAATTTTTGCATTCTCAAAGATCATAGAGATTGACTTCATCCCAGTAGCATCCCTGCAGGTAGATGTTGTAATTTCCCCAAAGACATCCTTTGCCAATATATCTAATATTTATCCAAAAGCAGTTCTATACTTCTCTAGTATTATCTGCAAATGGGTGAGGGTTTCTTCTATTATATGGTCTATGATTCATTAAGGGTAGAGTCCTTTGGCGGGTTTGTGATAGTCTTGGTTTCTTGATCTTTTTCTTGGTTAATAGATGCATCTCCAAGATATCCTGGTAAGGTATCAACTTTGTATCACTGTAAGTGCATATCATTTCAGCACAATAGATGCATTGCTCACAGAATGGACATCTAGTATTTCTTATGTTATATTCAATTAACTAGTTCTTTTCCAAAGGTGTCAGGTGGTGGTATTCACTATAGATCACTATATTAGCTTCTTCTTCTTCTATCACATTGAGGTACACCTATCCGGGGGTTATTTCTTCATCTGTATCACTTTTGTCTTCCAGTCTCTAAGTGAGTTTCAGTACTATTCTTTTCTAAATATCCAGAGATATGCTGAACTTCCTTCTATAGTTGATGAAGATTAACCTCTGTACATCCAGGTCAATTCTGGCTTTAGCTTTCTTCAACCAGCTGTTGCCTAAGATAGCATTATAAGATTGTACATTGGTGATAACCATTCTGATGGGTATGATTTCTGCTCCAAACTGGACTAGTACTTCTTGGAGTATTCCTAAAGATATGCTGCATTTTCCACTTGCAACGACTAAGGTGGAGATAGTGGGTTTATCAATATCTTATCCTAGGTAGTCTAGGAAATGCTTGGTAATAATACTAACTCCTACTCCTGTATTGATAATAACCAAGCATACTAATCCTCCAATATTGCATTATGCATAAGTGAATGAGGTATAGATTTACTCCTCTTGTTCTTTGGTAGTATTAACTTCCTTGAATCGAATAGTTGGTTTGGTTTTGGTAATCTACATCTTCATCTTCTGCTTTGTTGATGGTGTGATCTGAAAAAGTTATTTAAAGATGATATTGGTCTTTTAACTAGCAATATCTTGCTATAGGTCGTATTTGAATTCTCTAACCCTCCTAGGCTTCTTTTCCTTGTTTTCTTCCTGATTGGTCATTTCCTCATCTCCAGTGGTTGGGATAACTGCCTTGCCAGGTTGCATTATCTGTTTGAAGGCTTTATCCTATTGATCTTTATTTAGCTATTGTCTCTGTGTTGGCTTCTTAGGCTTCTCGATGACAACCTTAGGTTTTTGAGCTGGTTTCTTTCTTGGGTAGGGAGTCTTTCTAATAGTAGTATAGCTGACTGCTTTGACAGGGTAGGCTTCCAGGTATTCTTCACTAAATTCTTTATCTTCTTCTTCAATTTCTTGTATTACATTGGTATGGTCAGCCTTCTTTTCCTCTTCTCTCTCCCATCCTTCCTTCCAACTTCTAGTTCGGCATTCCTTGGCAAAGTGATCACATCTTCTACAGAGGAAACAATTCATCTCAGTTTTGTTGCATTCTTCGGCAACAAAGGTTCCTCTCAGTTGCTTATTTTGATAAATTACTTTAGCTTCAAGATTAGCTATATATACTATCATTTCGAAGAATATCTTGATAATCTTCTCCATTTCATCTTCATATATTGTCTTTCCTGTTTTTGCTATAACTGTTGGTTTAATAGTATCTTCCTTAGATGGTTTGGCTGATATAGATACCATTTGAACTACAGATATTCTAGTGCTGAATTTCCTGCGTAAGTCTTGTAGTAACTTGTCATATAGGGATGCAGAATATTCTGCTTCAGTATCCCAAAAGACTTATACTATTCTGACTTTCTCTTCTATCCTGCAGAGACTAAACCTCTTGATATAGCATTGAAGATCTGTGGGTAAGCTATTTATAAATACTATTTCTTGCACTACTGGGCTAGTTTCTCTACAAAGTTACATATACTGATCAATGGTAGTAACCCAATCTTCCGAACACTGGTTAATTAATATCTTCATATTGAATAATTGCTCTTTAATTGATTCTCGCTTCTGTTTTGTGAAATATTTCTCTTCTAACCAAGTTCTCATAGTATCCTAATAAGCAGCGGCTATTACTGCAGGTATAGCTCCATTTTTAGCTGCTGCAGTGGCTGCAAGGAGTAATCCTCCTAGTCCAGTGGCTGTTGTATCCGTTAGGGCTATGTGGTATGTTTCTTTCACAGATCCTCTAAGTTGGATGGCCAGGATAGTAATCCATTGAGTACCAGTCATTCCTTTGGCTGTGAAGTAGCTCTCTAAATTGTCCAGGAATTTTTGAACATATTCTTTAGTATATCTATAAAAAGTAGGTAGTCTGTCTGCTATGGTTTCTTCATCCTCTTGCAGTCTTCTCCTAGGTAGTTGTAGTAATGCAGATGGTGGCGGTGGTAATACCATTCTTGCTTTTGTCTTCTACTATAGGTTTCAGCAAGTTCGATTACACAATATAGATAATAAATTAGTCAAGGTGTCGAGTGATTTCCTGCCAGTCGGCACCAATTGTGGCAGACTAAAATATATTAATAGCGAAATACTAAGTGTAGAAAATACATTTCAGAGATCTTAGCAGTTTATGCAGTAGCAACTAAAGAAGGATAATGTGTCTGTGTAAGTGTTAACTGGCAAGATTTAAGTACAATCAATTGAAAAGTATATCTGTTAGAATTTTCAAAACTATCTCAATTACTTACTCCTTAAGTAAGGCTTTAGTATTCCTCAGGTTGTTTGTTATAAGCTTCCTTAGCTTATTGCAGTCTGAATTTTATTGATAATTGTGAGTAGGGTATTAATAAGAAATTACAAGGTGCTATATGGGTAGCTACCCAGGTTACTACTCAAATTTCTGATTAGCTTAGCTAAATATAAGATACAAATTGATTGGCTAAGATATAATAAAATGATATATTGGGTTATAATGTAATTGGATGGCAAAATAATATATCAGATTGAAATACTATTTTAGGTTATAATGTGATTGCAGATCTCAATAATACTAAAGATTTCAATAACACTATGAGTCTCAGTGTTATTATAGGTCATATAACTGTGATCAAAATATATGTCGTCACAAAATGTTCCATCACAATATATTATTTTATTATATCTTAGCCAATCAATTTATATCTTATATTTAGCTGAGCCAATCAGAAATTTGAGTAGTAACTTGGGTAGCTGCCCATATAGCATCTTGTAATTTCTTATAAATACTCCACTTATAATTAACAATAAAATTCAGACTGCAACAAGCTAAGAAAGCTTATAACAGATAACCTAAAAAATATTAAAGCCTTACTCAAGGAGACTTTAAGAGAACAAAGAAACTATAGCAAACAGACTACCTACCTTTTATAGATATACTAAAGAGTATATTCAGGAATTTCTAGATAATTTGGAAAGCTACTTCATAGCCAAAGGAATGGCCAGCATATGATAGATTACTATCCTGGCTACCTAACTTAGAGGACCCGCAAGAGAAACATATTATATAGCCTTAACAGATGCAATAGCTACCAGACTAGGAGGTTACTCCTCACAGCTACTGTAGCAGTCAAAAATGCAGCTATACCTGCAGTAGTAGCCGCCACTCATTGGGACACTACTAGAACATAGTTAAAAGAGAAATATTTTACCGAACAGAAATAGGAATTGATTAAGGAGTAACTATTCAATATGAAGATATCAATCAACTAGTGTCTAGAAGGTTGGGTTACTACTATTAATCAGTATATGCAACTTTATAAAGAAACCAGCCCAGTTATGTGAGAAATAGTATTTATGAATAGCTTATCTGCAGATCTCTAATGTTATATCAAGAGGTTTAGCTCTCAAAGAATGGAAGAGAAAGTCAGAATGGTACAAGCCTTTTAGGACACCAAAGCAGAACATTCTACATTCTTATATGACAAGTTATCACAAGACTTATACAAGAAATTCAATACTAGAATATCTGTAGTCTAAATGGAATCAGTATTAGCTAAACTACCTGAAGAAGATACTATCAAAACAACAGTCATAGCAAAGATAGGTAAGATAACACATGAAGATGAAATGGAAAAGATTACCAAGATGTTCTCCGAAATAACAGCACATATTGCTAATCTTGAAGCTAAAGTAATCTGCCAGAACAAGCAGCTAAGAGGAACCTATATCACTGAAGAATGAAACAAGACTAAAATGAATTGTTTTTTCTATAGAAGGTACAGGTACTTTGCTAAGGATTGCCAAACTAGAAGTTGGAAAGAAGGCTGAGAGAAAGAGGAAGAAAAGAAAGTTGATCATGCCAATATAGTATAGAAAATCAAGGAAGAAGATGAAGAATTCAGTAAGGAATACTTAGAAGCCTACTCTGTCAAAACAGTCAGCTGCACTGCCACTAGGAAGACTCCTTATCCAAGGAAGAAACTAGCTCAAGAACCTGAGGATGTTATTGAGAAGCCTAAGAAGCCAATGCAAAAACAACAGCTGAATGAAGATCAATAGGATAAAGCCTTTAAGTAGACAATACAACCTGGTAAGACAGTTATTTCAATCACTGGAGATGAAGAAATAATAGATTAAGAGGAGAATAAGGAGAAGAAACTTAGAAGAGTTAGGGAATTTGAATACAACTCTTGACAAGATATTACTAGTCAGAAGCCCAACATTACCTTCAAGCAACTCTTTCAGATCACACTATTAACAAAGTAAAAGATGAAGATGCAAATTACTGAAACCAAACCAACTATCTGATTTGAGGAAATTAACACCATCAAAGAAGAAGAGGAGCAAATCTATACCTCATCCACCTATGCATAATGCAACATTGGAGGTCTAGTATGCTTAGTTATTATTAATACAGAAGCAGAAGTTAGTATTATTGCCAAGTATTTCCTAGACTGCCTAGGATAGAATATTGACAAACCTACCACTTCTACCTTAGTTGTCACAAGTGGAAAAAGCAGCATACCTTTAGAAGTACTTCAAGAAGTACTAGTCCAGTTTGGAATAGAAATCATATCTGTCAGAATGATTGTCACTGATATATAATTCTATAATGCTGTCTTAGGTAACAGTTAGTTGAAAAAAGCTAAAGCTAGAATTGACCTGGATACATAAAGGTTAATCTTCATCAACCATGGAAGGAAGTTCAGCATACCTCTAGATATTCAGAAAGGAGTAGTACTGAAACTTACCCAGAGACTGGAAGATGAAAGCAATATAGATGAGGAAATAACCTCTAGACAGATGTACCTCAATATAATAGAAGAAGAGACCAATATGGTGATCTACAGTGAATACTGCTGCTTGATACCCTTAGAAAGAAACTAGTTAGTTGAATACAACATAAGGAATACTAGATATCTATTCTATGAGCAATGTATCTATTATGTTGAAATGATATACACTTGCAGTGATATGAAGTTGATATCTTACCAGAACACTTTGGAAATGCACCTACCATCTAAGAGAAGAATCAAGAAACCAAAATTATTACAGACCCACTGAAGAATCCCACCTTCAATAAATCAAGGACCATATAATGGAAGGAACCTTCACCCATTTGCAAACAATACTGAAGAATTTTGGGATTACTTTTGAATGAATATTGGACACATTGGCAAAGGACACCTTTAGAGAAACTACAACATCTATCTATAAGAATGCTATTGGGATGAAGTCAACCCCTATGATCTTTGGAAATGTGAAAATTGGGTTAGATATCTAGATGAGCTATATGATATTAATTATCATAGAACTGTTGAAATTTGATCTTCGAATGTGTGTGTTTGGAGTAAAGGGTGCACTGGCTAATGAAGCCAATATGCGTGTATTTATTAATGCTAAATTATGATTGGTCGATACAAACAAGGATCGTCTAAGCCATAATTGAGTGATGTATGATCGATCATTGATGCATCGATCATTGATAGAAGAGATATAATAAGCTAATAATTACAACACTCCCCCTGCTTGATATATCTCAATAAAAAATAAATAGATAAAATAAAGGAATAAAAGTAAAGTGTTCAACTATACATCACAAATGTCATCCATGAAGTACATTTACTGCAAATAATTATATATAAAATACTACTTGAGTGATAAGAATGATGTGATAAAGAACATAAAATTTTTTAAAAAAATGTTAGTTACGTAAGCCCATTTTTGTGATCAAAGTTTCAAGTCTTGGTTGTGCAAGTGGCTTGGTTAATGCATCGGCGATCATTTCATCTGTTGCCATGTAAACGATATCTATCACCTTTGATTCAACTTTCTCTCGAATAAAGTAGTGCTGAATGTCGATATGCTTTGATTGAGCGTGATTAATTGGATTTTTGGCAAGGGTGATTGCTGATTGGTTGTCTTCAAATAAGGTTGTTGCACAATTCGGCAAGTATCCTAGCTCATCCAATAGGGTGCGTAGCCAAATGGCTTCTTTCGTCGCATGTGCTAATGCCATATATTCTGCCTCAGTTGTTGATAGGGCAACGGTTGCTTGGCGTTTGCTTGACCAGCTGATAGCTCCTCCTGATAGGTTGAAAATATATCCCGTGGTTGATCGTTGTGTGTTAATGTCTCCTCCCCAGTTAGCAT
>RBNK01001359.1:0-15874 GCA_003990785.1 Endogone sp. FLAS-F59071 | reverse complement strand
ACAAGGTGCTATATGGGCAGCTACCCAGGTTACTACTTGAATTTCTGATTGGCTCGGCTAAATATAAGGTACAAATTGATCGGCTAAGATATAATAAATGATATATCAGGTTATAATGTAATTGGGCATTGAAATAATATATCAGATCGAAATACTATTTTAGGTTATAGTGTGATTGCAGATCTCAGCAACGTTACAAGTCTCAGCAACATTACAAGTCTCAGCAACGTTACAAGTCACATGACTATGATCTTCACATGATCAAATTGTATGTCGTCACAAAATGTTCCGTCACAATACAAATTAATTAGCTAAGATATAATAAAATGATATATCAGGTTATAATATAATTGGGTGGCAAAATAATATATCAGATTGAAATACTATTTTAGATTATAATGTGATTGCAGATCTCAATAACACTTCAGATCTTAATAACACTTCAAGTCTCAGTATTATTATAAGTCACATGACTATGATCTCACATGATCAAATTATATATCGTTATAAAATGTTCTATCACATTATATATTTTATAAGTTATAAAGGATAGTAAGTTCTTGGATGTGTTTCAACAATCAAGTTAATCTATCAATATAAAAGCAATATATCTCAATATATCTAGGTTTAAAAATCATTAAGCAAATGCTTCTTTATCAGTTTTATTTAGGTCTTAGACTGTGTATTTAGGCTTAAGCTTAAATAAAGATTTATTGAATGAAAATAAAGAGGGTATTTATATAAAACTTGAGGGATAATACTAAATATAATAGTAATATATTAATAATTGTTACAAAATTGTAGATCAAGGTCTTCTTCGATAAATTAAACTATAATTTCTGAAATTGAAGTATCAATCTGAGGGTCAACTAGCTAAGGGTTGACTGGTTGAGAGTCAACTGGTTGAGAGTTAACTGGCTAAGAGTTAACTGGCTGAAAGTCAACTGGCTGAGGGTTAACTAGCTAAGGGTTAACTAGTTGAGAGTCGACTAGCTAAAGGTCGACTGGCTAAGAGTCAACTGACTGAGGGTTAACTTATAATATTAAAATAATCTCATAAATTATTTATAATATAGCAAGGGGGTTATTATTGTTATCATCACTTCTAAGAGCTTTAAGAGTAGTTTCATCATTGGTTTCAGAGGCTAGAAGTAGATTATTAGGAGCTTGAAGGATAATATTTTCCTTTGAATCATTTATTACAATAGTGAATTTGAGAGTTATAGAGGCTTTGAATTCCATATTTATCAAATTATCAGAGATTATAATATCAAGGAGTATGAGGGCTTTGAAGTTCTCAAAATGGTTAAAGATGAAAGCTTTGTTATTCCTGAATTCTTCAATATCAGGAGTCTCAATATTAGCATTGTTATTTTCAGAGAATAAGGGGTCCTCAGTTTGATCTTGAACTGTTAGTTTTGGGTTGAAATCTTTTAAGAAAGTGTTTAAGATTTTATTATACTATTCTGAAGTAAGTTTTTTCTATTGACAAGAACTGATTCAATGAAAAGATATTAGCTTGCAGAAGTTTGTTAACTACAGCCTTACTGCTAATTATGTTCTTGAAATTATTATAGGTCATTGTTATACTCTTTTTCTTTTTATTTATCAGTTCCTAGATTACATTTTTCTCAATAGACTTATATTTACCCTTAGTTATTATTTTTACTTCCTCTAACTATAGATAGCTTATTTAAATACTATTATATAAATATCTGAAATAAAACATATATAGTGGGAATAAATTTATATAAAAAAGATATATAATTCTTATTAATTAATAGAATTTAAATACTCTTTATCTTCAAAACTAATACTTTTATTACTCAAAATACTATAGATTTAAAGTAATTTAATATAGCTATTAAGAGTTAGTAAAACTACTTAGCCTTGTTATCTTTTCTATTTCTTTTTCTCTTTAGAAGAAGTATACTCCAGAGATATTGAAGTATCTCATCCTTAGTAAAGTTAATAATCAAAAGTGGAAAAGACTATAAAGAGTTGTCTAAAAAGGATCAAAATATAGTTAGTAGAGATAATGAAGAAATATAAATAGAATAACATCAGAAAAATCGTTAATTAATCTATAAACTATTTTACAAAGAGCTGCAAACTATTTTACTAAGAGCTACAAATAAAATAGCTATAGATATAGATGCTAGTTATAGACTATGAACTATTATTAGCAAACAGCTGTAAACTACTCTAGAACTCTACTAGAACAATATCACAAACCACAAATATCTCTAGAACAATATCACAAACTACAAACTAACTAGAACAGCCTGCAAACAGCCTGCAAACAGCCTATAAGTACAGATGCTAGTTATAGACTATGAACTGAAAATAGTTTCCTAATTAATAGAAAATATATAATATATAATATGTATTACTTATTAATATTAATATAATACTCTTACTTATAATAACATAATAATAAATCTTTTAATCAACTATATCTTTTGCAATATTCTACAGCTAGATAATCATCTCTGAATGCTTTTTTGTAAGCTTACTAACATTGTCCAGAATTAGGATCACAAGCTTATAATAGTTAGCTTTGTATTTTATAGATAAATAGTAGAAGTAATCTATAGTATGATAAAGCTTATCATCTATAGAGATAGTACTAATTTAAAAAAATAAGTAAGCAGCTTAATATCTCTATCAATTTTAAACCCTTACTAAGACTATTATCATCAATATTCTTAATAGTAATTTTATAGTTCTTATTAGTAAACCATATTATTAAACTATTTCAATATATTATAATCTTAGATATAAATAATACTATTCCTAATTTTATTAGCAGCTTATATAAGCATTATAGTCTTTCTAGTTCTGATAATGAGATAGTAATTATAGAAATTAGAAAAAGATTTTCCACTTTGTTAATAATAGCTTAGTAGCTAATTAAGTTATCTTTAGATTGTTGGACTCTTGTTTAATAGTTTTTAAGCTAGCTTTTTTATTCTTAATTTTTTTTTTTCCTTTTTAAAAACTGTTTAGTTTTATCTAGTTAAAGAAATATAATATCCATATACCTCTAAGTGACTTAATTCTCATAATCATAGTACCAATATTGTTGATAGAAGGAGAAAAGGTGTTTAGGAAGAAAAGAATAAGAAAAATATGACTAGACTGATTAAAATGTTACCTATAATTTATTGAAGATCTGCATTTCATTACTTTTATATAATATAGTTATAATAATAATAGTTATTATAGAAATCTAATATTGATAACTAGCTATACTATAAAGTCAATAGTTTTTGTATAATCAAACTATAATTTTTATATAACTAAAACTATAATTTTTTTATTTTAAATAATTTTATATAATCTAAAAGAGATAAATCTATTATATTATTATAATGCTATAATATGCAGTTATTTATTATTTATTTTATTTTATTTTATTTTTTTTATTTTATATTTCTAATTATTTTCTTTCTCTTCTATATTTATTTACTTTTTATTTCTTTATATAAAGCATTCTTACATTTGCAAAAAATTCTATATCTATTTTTTTCCTCTATTCAGTATATTTGTATTTACTAAATAATGTAACAAATGTACTAATAACTAGTTATTTGTTCATTTGTTTGTTGAGAATGCTCAGAGTGTCAGATGTGATATCTCCCTTTGCATATCCTTACTACAGCTTCATGCTATGCTCTTCAGGCTTTACAATGACTGATATTGAGATATTCCAAGACTCTGTGCAAACTGATTTATTCAGATAGAAATAGAAGGGGTATTTATATAAATTTGAGAGGCTAAAGAATAACTAATAGAGACTTCGCTTATAAAAATACAATCCAATCATTGCAAAGAATAACTCTGGTGGTGGCATTTTGCCAAAATAATAGGTATCATGCTGAAATAATAGGTGTCATGCTGAAATAATAGGCTTCATGCCAAAATAATAGGTATCATGTTGAAATAATAGAAAGGGGACAAAGTGTTACAGTAACTTCTAAATCAAGCATAGTATAAAATTTGTGAAAATCAGTTAAGTCAGGGGTTGGTCATCACAATAAGATAAATATAATTATCTCTTCCCCTAGATTATATAAGAAGATAATATAGATATTGAATTTCAATATATTTATATATTAAAACTAAACTGAAAAGATAATAATAAAAGCTTAAAAGTTATACTATAATCTTAATAATAAAGAGATAACTCTCTCTCTCTACTATTACATAATCCAAACCTTATCTACTATAAAGTTCTAGTTACAACATTGAGGGAAAAGAATAAATATATATTGTGATAGCCAACTTCTAAATTGCCTGATTTCTATAAATTTACTACTATGCTCAATTTAAAGTTACTATAGCCTTCCGTCCCCTTCTATTTTTAGTTATTAACAACTTTTATTTCTGCTTGACAATTTTTATTTCTGCTTGATAACTTTTATTTCTGCTTAATAACTTTTATTTCTACTTGATAACTTTTATTTCTATAATATACTGCTACCAGAGTTATTATGTATTCTTTGCAATGATTAGATTGTATTTTCATAGTAAAGTTCTTTTTATTCTTTCAAATTTGTATAAATACCCCTTCTATTTTCTATGTAAATAAATCAGTTTGTACAGAGTTTTGGAATATTTCAATATTAGTTATAGTAAAGCTTGAAGAGTATAGCATGTTTAGCTATAGTAAGAATATGCAAAGGGAGATATCATGTCTAACATTCTGAGCATTCTCAACAAATGCATGAATGACTAGTTATTAATATATTTGTCACATCTTGATGCTGACTGGTAGGAGCTTTATCAAGTATGCTGTAAAATGACAGAAAATGACCAAAGCTCATATCCTTATTTAAGCAGGACTGAACTGTTATGACCAACCAAACTGTTATGACTATGTAGACTCATTAAATTGATGCTCTACATAAAATAAAATGACCCAATACTACAAACAGACTACCTTAAAAAAAAAAAAGCACTACTGGCAAGCACTATAGAAAAATACTATTAGGAAATACTAAGGTATATATTAACTAATATAAGTTTGAATCACTGGTATAACCAGATTTTACCTAAGGTAAGATCTGTATGAAACAAATGGAGAGCAACATTGCTAGAGAGTATTACAACATTACCATATTGAAATAAATAATTAAACAATTGCTGAATACAAGTTAAATAAGATATATGATTAAGTTAAACAAGATATATAAACTGAACAGATCAAACTGAACAAAGGAGAAATGGATAAATCAAACAAGAAATAGATAAATTATAACTACCCCGAAGCCAGTGCACCCTAGTATTCACTATAGGAAATGACCAGAAGGACTACTGATACCTGCCCTAGAGGAGGAATAAAATGATTACAATAATGATTTTGACCTAGATATTGATCATTACTGAAATAATATTAGAAGATTCTATAATAAAAGAGTAAAAACCAATTCAAAAGTAGGTAAACTTTACAAATGGGCTTAAGATAAGAAACCTTTCATTTTAAAGAGAACTCTGAGAAATATGTCAAAATAAGCAACCTTGAGAAAAAACGTTATAAATTGTTGATTGAAGAGATCTTATTACTAAACTAGCTCTTGATTATAAATGAAAGAAGACAGAGCAAAACTATTTATTCGAATCATCAAGAAGTGACTAGATATTATTGGAACTGTAAAGTTATAGTAAAAGTATAGGAAAAGAAGTAGTATGTGATTTAGAATATTTTTTAGAGTTATAAGAAAGACAAAAGATACTATAACCTATTTCTTATAACTGCTGGAATTATATGTGAATGACCACCTAAGCATGAGCATCTATACCCAAATGTTAGTATGACCAAGAACTTACCTAGGCTAGAGATCTTATTTAGAATATCTCATTGCTGACCTAAGCAGATAACTCTAGTCAAAGAGAACAGATGAGTCTAGACAACAAGAGAGCAAGATACATATAATGAAATGACTAAAACAATAAGATTTAGCTACCCATAATAAGAACTCTAGCCAAGAAATAAATCACTAAATAAAAGTGAGTTACCAAGCCCAGAAAATAGAATTACATGCAAATCCTATACCCAGAGCTAGACCTCATGATAATACCTTATAGTGAGATTTAGACTGACTGACATATGGTATTCAGATAGTAGACACATATACCTATCTAAATCACTTATCTCATTATTAGTCTAGCCCACCAATAACTCTAGTGAATCAGTTCAAATCATCAGCTCCATCAATGAATAAGCTCATATGAAGCTAGAAAGCCAGAGAACACTGACTGAGGACCTAATCTACAAATGATCTAAGGATTAGAATAGAGAAAAATAGAACTAATAAATCAGCTCACACCTGAAAACAAGCTTTACAGATAAACAAAACATTAGAATCATACCATCTGTATCACCTGACCTATCTAAATACAATAAAAATAAAACAAATCATAGTATCTGAATCATATCTGGATTGCAAGGAATGTACCACAACTACAGTATATAGTAAAATCTAGAGTTTACTTACTAAAATCAGCAGAATAACTTATAGGCACATTATGTAAAGAGATTCTTGAGAATTCTGGTAAGATCTTTATAATAAAAAATAAAACAAAAGAAAGTTAGAACAACTAAAATGGTCATGAATCTACAAATGACTGCATACCTAAATAGATAAATATATATACTTAGACAAATCAGTATGGAGAGTAATGATATATTGTGATAGACTAAAATATTCTAACAGCAAAATATTCACTGTAGCATATCTTAGGGGTCTTAGTGGGTTATGCGATAGTGGCTTGAAGGGTGGTGGACTGGTAGGAAAGTATATTAAATAGTAAATGTAATGTAATAAGCTTTGTTGCAAATAAACTTCTCTTTCTCTCTAACCATTGCTTAGTCCCAGACTAAGGCTTCTTCTGCAAAGTTCATTTAGACTTTGTAGGATTATCCCTCAGGTTGTCTGTAAGAAGCTTTCTTAGCTTGTTGCAGTCCGAATTTTATTGATAATTGCGAGTGGGTATTTATAAGAAATTATAAGGTGAAGGGAGTGCCATACGGGTGGCTGCCCAAAACTCTCGATACAAATTGATTGGTTAGCTAAGGTAAAATAAAAAGGGTAATGAGCTAAAAATAAAGGGGGTGAACGCTCATTCAGAATTTAAACACTTGTTCAGAATCTAGATGCTCATTCAGAATCTAGACAGTCATTCAGAATCTAGACGGTCATTCAGAATCTAGACAGTCGTTCAGAATCTAGATGGTCATTCAGAATCTAGATGGTCGTTTGGTCCACGGAATTATACAATTCGCGATCGATAATACAAATGTAGAAATATACTACTCTAACTAAGAAATATACTAAGTAAAGTAGTACTGCGGCACAAATATATTTTTGAGCAATTCAACGTAATAAAAATTCTTTCCATCACAATATATATAAAAAAAAAAAGAAAAAGAAAAAGCAAGCCCAGGTCTTTAATTATATTTTAATATTTTGACACTCTCAAAGTCTATTTTATTCAGTTATTTATTTATCAAACAATTAATTTATTTATTTTATTTTTGATCAATCGATTTCATCTCTTTTCTTTTACTTTTCAGTACATTGAATAATGTGACAAATGTACTAATAACTGGTCATTCGTTCGTTCATTCATATGTACCAAATGAGAATGCTCAGAATTATAGACACAATATCTCCCTTTGTGTATCCTTACTACAGCTTTGTGCTGTGCTCTTCAGGCTTTACTATGACTGATATTGAGATATTCCAAGACTCTGTGCAAACTGATTTATTCAGATAGAAATAGAGGGGGTATTTATACAAATTTGCTAGAACTGAATGAACAAAATAATAAAGACTTCGCTACAAGTATGACTTGATAACTGCGAATAATATTTCGTTAATAAAAATGAGATCGGTCACTGGTGGCAAGATCGCTTACTAAAAACGACACTAACTAAAAATCAAAGGACACAGAGGGTCATGGTAACTCCAAAAATAGGTGGCAAGTTTTCACAAATTGAGCAAGTTGCGCGTCGATTGTCATAATAATAACATATTTTATCTAATATACATTTCATTTATCATCTCAGTAATTTATTTCTTTTTATTCAGATTGGACATTATTATATCATTTTTATTATTTTTTTAGTAATCTTCAATAGATACTTATTTTATTTATTTACATTTGGACATTATTTGATATATTATTTTATCATACCTCTTATTTTATTATTATATCTTACATTTCCTAGGAATTGTTTGTTTATGGAAATATAATGAGCTACTTCTTTATTTAGTAATATCCTTATCAGAAGTAGTATTTCTTATTTTTATAACTTGAAGACCTAGTGATAACATTATACTCACTACTTTACCACTATAGATTATGTATATGATTTCAGAGACTCATATTTAGAGGAGCTTATTTTATTAGCTTCTCTTATATATAGCTAATTTACTTATGTGAGCTTATTTATTCTCTTAGTTTCAAGAACAAAACCTTCCCAGTTAAGCCCTCAGATATGATGGCCAACCTCCAAATTACCTGATTTCTACGAATTTACCACTACACTTGATTTAGAGTTATCATGATCTTGTTGAAATTATTAGCTTATTATATCTCTCTCTCTCTCTCATCGATGATCGATGGTACATTACTCAATCATGGCTTAGATAAACTTTGTCTATATCGACCAATCATATATTAGCATTAATAAATACATATATATTCGGCTTTATGAGCCATTGCACTCTTTTACCCCCAACAACACATTTAGAGATCAAAACTTTAACAGGTTATGAGCTTCAAGCCACTCAAATTACAGCTTGACAATCTGAGATCTACGCAATCATAGCAATTACAACTGTGATTATAGTAAGCGTCTATTTGACATTGTAAACAACATGTTAAACAACGCGATAAACAATGTGAGAAACAACACTATGATAAAGCAATGCGATAAACAACATATAATGACATAGCATTCAATGATGTGACAAAATGAAATAGATAATCTATATACATCATCGTCAGTAACAAGATCGACAAGATTGCAATCTAAATCAAAAACAGATAACAGATATTAACCCCTTGATGATGATGAAGGATTGGATGGCAATTATTAGAGCAATATAGGATTTAGCCTCGATTGACAGGAACAGATGGCTATAATGATTAGAAATCAGGAAGATAAATTAGATATGCTGGCAACCCTATTGGGCAAATTGATGGCAAAAATCGACAAAACAAACACATCACCTAGTGTGCCAACCAATCAGAATACAGCTATAGAAGGCAATATGCTACAAATACAAATACAATCACCATCACCAACAATATCAACAAAGCTTAACGATCTGGCGAAGAAGTATCTGAGATCAATCAACAAATTCAATAGGTCAAGAGGTGCACCCAGACTGTTTAATTACTTTAATACCATAGAGCAATTTATTACCAGTGCCGATCTATCAGTACAAAGGGAAGAAGTCAATGCAGCAATTAGTAAAATTACAAGCAATGCTAGAATGTGGCTACGGAGGCATGTGAACACATTAGAAGAATTTGATTCATGGAATGAGCTTAAAGAGGCTATGATGCAAAATATGCACCAATGGAACAATTTTTACGAATGTGTAATAAGCTTGCGCTGATGAAGTAAAAGAGATCGATTGAAGATTATAATAATGCGTTCAACTAAATTATGGTGCAAATCGAAGACATGACTGACACAGAAGCTATACTGCAATATCTCCAGAGTCTAAGCCCCAGGTACTAGGAATTAATACTTGCACAGAAGAATATGCCAACAATGCTAGAGGCTTTATAACTCGTATGTATCAGGTTCGACCCAGATAGTAAGTAGAAGCATGATGAAGCCCATGTGACAGACCGAGGTAGCTACCAAAGCAGCTATCGAGGCGGTGATCACAGTAACTGAGGCAGAAGCACCAGATGAGGCCGAGGCTATAACAATGATAACAGAAGCAATTGAGGAGGCTATAACAATGATAATGGAAACAATCGAGGAGGTTATCATAATGACAGAGGTGATTGAGGCAGTGATCATGAAGCCTATCAAGGTGGGAATTTTCAGGGATATCCTTGGAAATGTTACGTCTGTGAAGGAGAACACGGAATATTCCAATATAACAAATTCAACGATTGGGTAAAAACAGAAAAAGAAAAGGCTAAACCGAGAGCCGAAGCAAATCTGGTGATTGGTGCCATCATTAATTCAGATGCCACGCAACATATGTTCAACTAATAGGAGATTTTCGAGATGGTGGCTAAGCACGATGGCTTGGTCACATATGCAGAGAACGAGAAGCTATGTACCATGCACATTGGGACGATTGAGCTTGACGATGAGCTGAAATTACAGGATGTTTTATATGTACCAGAAATCACTAGAAATTTAATATCTGTATGGGCATTGACATATGATGGAAATGATATAACTTTTAAAAGTGACAGATCAGTAGTTAAAATCGGTGCGGATCATAAGGAAATCAAAATCGAACAAGCCGATGGCGACCTATTTCATTTATCGACATTACCAGAGCTAGAAGCAAATATTGCCGATTCCAAGATTGATGACTATATACTATAGCATCACCGGCTGAGCCATCTAGGCCGAAATACTCTGCAATCAATCAACAAATTTATCACAGGGCTTAGAGATGTGTGGCTGCCAACTATACAAATCAAAATATGCACTGAGTGTGAATACACAAAGTCGCACTGCAAGCCTTTTGGATACGCAAAAAATTGATTAATGGAGTCTATCGGAAGGGTGCACTTAGATCTGTGTGAGCCAATGCCCACACCATCAGTCAATAGAGTGAAATAAATATTAACATTCATTGATGACGCCACTCACTACATCATAATATATTTTATTGACAACAAAAGTGATACATTTGATCAATTCCGGGCATTCAAGACATTCGCCGAAATACAATCAGGCCGAAAACTGAAGATTCTCTGGTTCAATAAAGGGGGAGAGTATGTAAACACCAAGATGTGTGAATTTTTAATTAAAAATGGAATTCATCATAAAATGATGATGCCGGATATGCCACAACAAAATGGTGTTACCGAATGATATAACTGGACATTGATGGAGTCGATTCGGGCCATTAAAATCACTGCCGACATACTTGACGAACTTTGGGCTGAACTTGTAGCAAGTGCTACATATTTACGCAACCAATTGCCAATGCAAGCCAATAAGGAGAGTGCTTCACCATTTGAATTATAGCACGGTCACAAGTCTGATATCAGTAACTTATGCATCATATAGGCTGATGTATATATGCATATTCGCAAAGGAAAAAGGTTGAAACTGGCACCCCGATCCAAAAAGCTTAAAATAATTGGCTATTATGACAAAAAGAAGGCATACAGGCTCTGGGATCCAACCAATAGGAAGATAGAGATCAGCCATGATGTCACATTTGATGAATCTATTATATTAAAATCCCTAACAATCGTCAACCTAGAAGATCAAGAATATGTCATTGAAGCAATCATTGAAGAATGCAAGATTGATGAAATAAGGCAATATCTGGTAAAATAGCTAGGCTATGATGATGATGATGACAACATCTGGGAACTAATCAAACAATTGATAGACACTGAAGCCCTACAAATTTAGCAAGATCGTATGCTAGAAGCTAATTTAATTGAATCAACTGATGACCCAATGACCTACAAGGAAGCAATTTCCCTGCCTGATACAAGGCTTTGGCAGGAAGCGATCAATTAAGAGCTTAAATTACTTAAGAATAATGATACATAAACGATTATACCTGAGGTACCTATAGGATGCAAGCCGATTGGATGTAGATGGGTATTTAAAAAGAAGCTCAACACTGATAGATCAGTTGCCAGGTACAAGGCGAGATTAGTTACCAAGAGATATTCATAATAGCAAAGAATTGATTATAATAAAACATTTGCTCCCGTGGCGAAATTCACATCGATCAGGGCACTTTTATCAATTGGTGCAACTCTAAACTTAGAAATTCATCAAATAGATGTAAAAACTGTGTTCCTGAATGGTGATCTTGATGAGGAGATCTATATGATGGTACCTGAAGGAATTGACCAATCAGAGCTATCACCGAGAGCTGTATATAAGCTCAATCGATCATTGTATGGACTAAAACAATCACCTTTTATGTAAAATCAGAAGATTGCCCTATCATCAACTGAAGCAGAATATATGGTATTAACACATGCAACGAGAGAAGCCATTTGGCTATGCACCCTATTGGATGAGCTAGGATATTTATCGAATTGTACAACAACCTTATTTGAAGACAACCAATCAGCAATTGCCCTTACCAAAAACCCAATTAATTATGCTTGATCAAAGCATATTGACATTTAGCACCACTTTATTTAAGAGAAAGTTGAATCAAAGGTAATAGATATTGTTTATATGGCAACAGATGAAATGATCACTGATACATTAACCAAGCCACTTGCACAACCCAGACTTGAAATGTTGATCACAAAAATGGGCTTATGTAACTAACCTTTCTCTTTCAAAAACTTTTATTTCCTTTATCATATCATTCTTATCACTCAAGTAGTATTTTATATATAGTTATTTGCAGTAAATGTACTTTATGAATGCCATTTGTGATGTACAGTTGAACATTTTATTTTTTTTATTTATTGAGATATGTCAAGTAGGAGGAGTATTGAAATTATTAGCTTATTATATCTCTCTCTCTCATCGACAATCGATGGTACATCACTCGATCGTGGCTTAGACAAACTTTATCTGTATTGACCAATCATATATTAGCATTAATAAATACATGCATATTTGGCTTTATGAGCCATTATGCTCTTTTACCTCCAACAACATATTCAGAGATCAAAACTTTAACAGGTCTTTCATTCTCTTCTATTTTTAGTTATTGACAACTTTTATTTCTACTTGATAACTTTCATTTCTGCTTGACAACTTTCATTTCTACTTGATAACTTTTATTTCTGCTTGATAACTTTTATTTCTGTAAAATATCACTACCAGAGTTATTATATATTCTTTGCAATAATTAGATTGTATTTTTATAGCAAAGTTCTTCTTATTCTTTCAAATTTGTATAAATACCCCCTCTATTTTCTATTTAAATAAATCAGTTTGTACAGAGTTTTAGAATATCTTAATATCAGTTATAGTAAAGTCTAAAGAGTAAAGCATGATTAGCTATAGTAAAGATATATAAAGAGAGATATTGTATCCAACATTCTAAACATTCTCAATAAATGTATGAATGACCAATTATTAGTATATTTGTTATAATATAACTTAGTACCTTATATTAACCTCATTTAAATCTAAATAAGTTAATCTTCAGTAATAGTATTTTTTATAAATATTTATTTGATCAATAATGAAAATAGTGAGAGATCTTGATAATATAAGAATCTATAATAAATAATATATAAATAATCTTATTTATCTATTAAATAATATCTTAGCATTACTCTTTATTATATTCTTAAATAATATTTTAGTATCATTTTTCACTTTACTTTTCATGATCATACTAGTATACTTTTAAAGTAAAGGACTTACAATCATGATCATATTAGAAATGTACTATATTTAGACTATCATTCAGCTAACTGTTAGTTTGCTAGTAAGGATTCCTAAGATACTAATCCTTACAAGTAAAGTATATAACCCAGATGTTGTTGTAATTATTAGCTTATTATATCTCTTCTATCAATGATCGATGCATCAACGATCGATCATACGTCACTCAATTGTGGCTTAGACGATCTTTGTTTGTATCGACCAATCATAATTTAGCATTAATAAATACATGCATATTGGCTTCATTAGCCAGTGCACTCTTTACTCCAAACACACATTCGAAGATCAAATTTCAACAGGTTATGAGCCCCGAGCCGCTCGAATTGCAGCTCGACAACCTGAGATCTACGCAATTATAACTGTGATTACTGTAAGTGTTTATTTAAAATCGTAAACAACGCGTCAAACAAAGCGATAAACAATGCGACAAATGACACCGCGATAAAGCAACGCGATAAACACGTAACGACATAACATTCAACGACGTGACACGACGAAATGGATAACCTATACGCATCATCGTCATCAGCAACAAGATCGACAAGATTGCGATCTAAATCAAAAACAGACAACAGATATCAACCCCCTGACGATGACGACGAAGGATTGGATAGAAACCATCAGGATAATATCGCATTTAGCCTCGATCAACAGGAACAGATGGCTACAATGATCAGAAATCAGGAAGATAAATTAGACACGCTTGCAACTCTAATAGGCGAATTGATGGCAAAAATCGACAAAACGATCACATCACCTAGCGCGCCAACCAATCAGAACGCAGCTACAGAAGGCAATACGCCACGACCATCACCATCACCAACAACATCAACAAAGCTTAACGATCTGGCGAAGGAGTACCTGAGATCGATCAACAAATTCGATGGATCGGGTGGCGCACCCAGATTGTTCGATTACTTTGATGCCATAGAGCAATTTATCACCAGCGCCAATCTATCAGTACAAAAGGAGGAAGTCAACGCAGCGATCAGTAAAATTACAGGCAACGCTAGAATGTGGTTACGGAGGCACGTGAACACATCGGGAGAATTTGATTCGTGGAATGACCTTAAAGAAGCTATGACGCAAAAATACGCACCAATGGAACAATTGTTACGAATGTGCAATAAGCTTGCGATGATGAAGCAAAAAGGATTGATCGAAGATTATAATGACGCATTCAACCAGATTATGGCGCAAATCGAAGATATGACCAACACAGAAGCTATACCGCAATATCTCCGGGGTCTAAGCCCCAGGTACCGGGAATTAATACTTGCGCGGGAGAATATGCCGACAACGCTGGAGGCTTTACAACTCGCATGCATCAGGTTCGACCCGGATAACAAACAAAGGCGCGACAAAGCCCACGCGACAGACCGAGGCGGCTACCGAGGCGGCTACCGAGGCGGCGACCGAGGCGGCGACCGAGGCGGCTATCGAGGCGGTGGTCACGACAACCGAGGCGGATACGCCGGACAAAGCCGAGGCTACAACAACGAAAACGGAAACAATCGAGGAGGTCATAATGACAGAGGCAACCGAGGTAGCGATCGCGGAGCCAATCGAGGCGGGAATTTTCGGGGACACCCTCGGAAATGTTACGTCTGTGAGGGAGAACACGGAATATTTCAATGCAACAAATTCAACGATTGGGTAAAAACAGAAAAAGAAAAGACTAAACCGAGAGCCGAAGCAAATCTGGCGATCGGCGCTATCATCGATTCGGGTGCTACGCAACATATGTTCAACCAATTGGAGCTCTTCGAGACGGTGGCTGAGCACGACGGCTTGGTCACGTGTGCAGGGAATGAGAAATTATGCGCGACGCACGTTGGGACAATTGAGCTCGACGACGAGCTGAAATTACGGGACGTCTTATATGTACCGGAGATCGCCAGAAATTTAATATCTATGTGGGCGTTGACATGTGACGGAAATGACATAACCTTCAAGAGCGACGGATCAGTAATTAAAATCAGCGCGGATCATGAAGAAATTAAAATTGGACAAGCCAATGGCGACCTATTTCATTTATCAACATCACCAGAGCTAGAGCTAGGAGCAAGCATCGCCGATTCCAACATAGCCGATTCCAAGATTGCAAACATCGCCGATTCCAAGATCGATGACTATATATTATAGCATCACCGACTAGGCCATCCGGGCCGAAATACTCTGCAATCAATCAACAAATTTGTCACAGGGCTCGGAGATGTGCGGCTGTCAACCGGACAAATCGAAATATGCGCCGGGTGTGAACACGCAAAG
>RBNK01001358.1:0-15881 GCA_003990785.1 Endogone sp. FLAS-F59071 | reverse complement strand
AGCGTTGTTAAGATCCCCAATTACGTTATAACCTGATATATCATTTATTATATCTTAGCCAATCAATTTGTACCTTATATTTAGCCGAGCCAATCAGAAATTCAAGTAGTAACCTGGGTAGCTGCCCGTATAGCACCTTGTAATTTCTTATAAATACCCTGCTCGCAATTATCAATAAAATTCGGACTGCAACAGGCTAAGGAAGCTTACAAACAGACAACCCAAGGGATACTGAAGCCTTACTCAAGGAGTAAGCAATTGGATAGTTTCGAGATTCTAACAGATACACTTTATTCGACCGATTACACTTAATTCTTGCTAGTTAACACCTACAACGACACCCTTCTTAAGACGCTACCGCATAAACCGCTAAGACCCCTGAAACGTATTTTCTGCACTTGCTCAATTCCGAGTATTTCGCCGTTAATATATTTTAGTCCGTCACATTATCTATATTTGTCCTTAGATTCCTAGTTGAGCAATTCTGCTTGTTTCCATCATATATCTTAAGGCATAGTGCCCTTTTTCTCTATATCTTCTATATATTCTTATATCTAGCTAGGTACAGTTTCTGGTTATGTGCCCATTTTAGTTACATCTGAAACACCTTGGGTTCTCAATCAGGTATATATTCAATTCAGTTGCAGGGGTCAGATTTACTATAAATTATTAAACCGGTTACTATATATCAATTTGCTTTTTAAGATCCAAGATGTGCACAGTCATCTTGCTCATTTGTTCAATGAGGTTGTCTATAGCTGGGTCTTTTTGTAGGGTTGCTCTTCAGTTAACTGTAGATGGTATGATGGTAGGTACAACTACTGGTACTGTATAGAGTTCTTGAAGGTTATTTGGCAATATCTGTTATATTATATCTTAATCTGAATTTATGTAACCTAATATCTCTATATATAATCAACTTTCTATATATAGTTTAGTCCAACTAAGCTGAAGTATACTTAGATAACAATTTCTTGATAAAGTCTGTTTATAAAAGACTGCTTGATAATAAGGTCTTAGTTAGCTGCTAGATATTCCATAAGGTTTACTATATGTTAGATTTTTATATGAAAGATAAGTAAGCTTTCATTTATCCTTTGATATATTGATGCTAGCTGATCTTTTATATTTTACTATATGTCAGCTATATAGTAAGTAGCTTTTAACTATACAATAGCATTGGTGAAAGTCATTATAGTATCTACTTCTATATTTGCTTCTCCTACTCTTATGTTAAATTCTCTATTTGCTACTATAGCAATTATTGTAGCATTATATGCAATCTTAGTAGGTCCTCATAAAACTGCTTCTAGAATATTTACTTTTACAATGTTAGTAAACTATTAGATTATGTTATAAATCTACAAGTCTTTGATAAACTTGGTTACTGATTCAGCTGGTACATAACTAGTAAAAGTCAGTGATCTTTCTGTCATTTCATATATGTTGATTTTTAGTTTGTTATTTGATTTGTCATCAGATATTTCATAAAATAATACTTGTAGGTTATCACCAAAATTGATAGCTGATTCTTCATCTAATAATAACCTATTATATACTATAAGGGAGGTGATAGATTCTCTTATTTCACTATAGTTGCTATTAGAGAGGTTAGGTATAATGAATTCTTCTTCCTTAAAGCTAAAGCTGTTCAGTAATCTTCTTTATATGAAAAGCAGGGGTGTCCTAAGGTGATCTATCTTGAATAATACTGTCTTCCACTATAGATATACTGTCATTACTTGAAGGGGTAGTTTGGTCCTACTTGAATGAAGATATGAGAGTCAGTTTTATAATAACTCTCCTATCAGTTGGTACCAAGATATGATAAATATACTAATAATTGATCATTTTATATTCAAATGTACTAAGTGAGAATGCTCAAAATTATGGATATAATATCTTCCTTTACATATTCTTACTATAGCTAAATATACTGTGCTCTTCAGGCTTTACTATAACTGATATAGAGATATTCTAAAACTCTGTGTAAACTGATTTATTTAGATAGAAATAGAGAGAGTATTTATATAAATTGAATGACTAAGAAAGAATAATCAAAAAAAGACTTCACTATAAGTATAACTTGATAACTGCAAATAATATTTTATTGATAAAAATGAGATTGGTCACTAAAAACTACATTTATTACTAGTGGCAAGATCACTTACTAAAAACAAAGTTTATCACTAAAAACAATGCTTAACTAAAAATAGAAGGACATAAAAGATTATGGTAACTCCAAATCAAGTATAGTACCAAATTTATAGAAATTAGGCAAGTTGGGGGTCAGCTGTTACAATATCTATATAAATAAATATAAGTTGTAAGTAAAAGTTGCATAAATGAATAAAAGTTATATAAATGAAAGTCATATATCATATTAAATTTTTCAGCCTTCTACAGATATAGACTATATTTATAAAAAATTAAATATTATAAATTAATAAGAAATAAACATTTCTTTTAATTTATTACTAACTGAACTCACTTTGGCATTGATTATACTAAATTGTATATATATATATATTGTGATAAATGTACTAATAATTGGTCATTTCATAGCAAATGTATGTTGGTCTAGATGAAAATGATCAGAATAATGAAAATGCTATCTCTATTATATATCCTTACTAACAGCTACATGCTATACTTTTCAGGCTTTACTATAACTAACTGAGATATTTCAAAGACTCTGAACAAACTAACTTTATTAAAGAGAAATAGAGGGGGTATTTATTATTTATACAAAAATTGAAAGGCTAAAATACTATTCAATTATTGTAAATTATATAATGCTACTAGTGAAGAGATTGTACTTCTGTAAAGAGAAAACAATAACTCCAAAAGAGTGGTAAGTTTTCAGAAATTAAGCAAGTTATGAGTTGGTCTTCATAATATTTATATATATTGTAACAAATATACTAGTAATTGATCATTCTATATTCAAATGTATCAAGTGAGAATGCTCAGAATTATGGATGCAATATTTTTATTTATATATCCTTACTGCCAGCTATATGCTGTACTATTTAGGCTTTACTACAACTGATATTGAAATATTCCAAAACTCTGTATAAACTAATTTATTCAGATAGAAATTGAGAAATATTTATACAAATTTAAAAGAACTGAAAAAATAATTAAAAAAAAAATTTTGCTATAAGTATGACTTAATAACTACAAATAACATTCTGTCAATAAAAATGAAATCAGTTACTAAAAACTACATTTGTTAATAAAAATAACACTTACTAAAAATGAAAGAAGACAGAAAATTATAGTAACTCCAAATTAAGTATAGTATCAAATTTGTGGAAATCAGGCAAGTTAGGGGTCAATCATCACATCTGAGGGCTCAACTGGGAAGGTTTTGTCTTCGAGACTTGTGAGGAAAAGAATCTTATCTTATATCACTTTATGAATTTGAGCAATCTCAGTAAAGATAAGTTTGATAATATTAATGATCTTTTTATAAAACTCAGCTAAAATCCATTTATATTTAAGGAAGAGTACATATCTCTGTTCAGTTTATAGATTGTTTGAATTTAGTGACTACTTCTACTTTAGTTGAATTGGTTAGAATTCCTTCTTTATTAATAATATATCCAAGTATTATGACTTTTTCAGCAGCAAATGTATACTTCTTTGGTTTTAAATAAAGATCTTCAGTTCTCATTCAGTTGAATACTTCATGTACTTTGATATGATCTGAGAATATCACTATAAATATCATAATATCATTAATGTAAACCAATAACATTTTTCCAATAAGGTCTCTGAAAATCTTGATCATTATCTTTTGAAAACTTGCTGGAGTATTCTTGAGTCTAAATAATATTTATAAATATTTTCAATAGCCTTGCAGTATTACAAATGAGGTAATCTCTTATAATTCTTTATCAAGTTCTATCTGATAATATCTACTAGTTATATTAAGAGTAGTGTAGAGACTTGTATAGACTGGTATTTTCAAAAAGATATCATTAATTCTTGATATCAAGATAGCATCTCTTTTGATGATATCATTAAGTTTTCTAAAATTAGTATATATTTTTGGAGTGAAGGTTCCAGCTTCTAATCTTTTCTTTAGTATAATAATGTTTGGAAACCCCTATGGGCTATTTGTTTCAGCTATTATTCCTCCTTTTGTCAATCATTAATTTTTTTTTTATTGCAATTTGATATAAGCAGATATATCAGAAAAATGGTTAATTAATTCACAAACTATTTTATTAAGAGCTGTAAACTATTTTACTAAGAGCTATGAACAAAATAGCTATAAACACAGATGCTAGTCATAGACTATGAACTATTATTGGTAAACAGCCACAAACAGCCACAAACTACTCTAAAACTCTGCTAGAACAATATTGCAAACCATAAACTGGCTAGAACAGTCTGTAAATAGCCTACAAATAGCCTATGAGTATGGATGCTAGTTATAGACTACAAACTGAAAATAGTTTTCTGATATAGTGTTCAGTATAGTATATATTTGATTAGTAAGTACTCTTAGACATTGATATGATAGAAGTACTTCAGCAGCTTTAAGTTGATCTCCTCAAAAGTCATTATGAAGATGTTAGAATATTCATTAATGAGTGATTTCAGTTTCTTCTTTTCTTCTTTGCTGAGTTATTCTTCAAATATATAAGTCTTCTTGTTTGCTATCTTGAGTGCATGCTTGAGATCCATTACAATTTTCACAATGTTAGCTCCAATTGATCTGAATTCTTTATCTCCTCTAACTGTTTCTTTAAGATTAGTGAGAGGAGATACATATTTTAATCTCAGTAACCACTATCAAATATCCTACATCAAGATAATACTGCCTATAAGGAATTCTACTAATAAGAGATCAGAACCATATACTAGAGAAAATACTACCAGAAGGAACTAACCACTTTCCCTAAATATATCTGATATAACTAACATGATTTAGCAAGCACTTCTACATTGAGATATGGAACCATGAGCTTCTATTAAAGTTGATTATATAGAAGACCTCTTAGATATAGTGAACATCACACTCAACAATATAGAGCACTTTTTCTAAATACAAAATGTATTTTATTTCAAGTTCTACTACCAGTTAGAATATGCTTTAAATACTACTATAGATGAAGAATTAGATGAAAACCAGGCTGCCCACAGCCTCAACCTTACTAGGAATTAGAGGAAACTCGGAACAAGAATATATCAATTCTTTAAGTACTAGCTAATAGTGATACTATATTTGGGAAGACTAAGCTTCAAGCACTGGAGCCAAATGACAACCAACCAGTACCTGAATGTTCTTGACATCCTTTTGGATAAGTTTGACTTAGAACTAGTAGTTCAAGACCAAAATGAGGAACCCTCATCCTCTAAGAATAATGAAGCCACTATTAATAAAGAATACATTATTGACAATTTCAAGATATTGTAATGGAACATTTTGTGACAACATATAATTTGATCATGTGAGATCACAGTCATGTGACTTGAAGCATTACTGAGACTTGAAGCATTGCTGAGATTTGTAGTATTACTGAGATCTGCAATCACACTATAACCTAAAATAGTATTTTAATCTAATATATTATTTCGTTGCCCAATTACATTATAACCTGATATGTCATTTTTATTATATCTTAGCCAATCAATTTGTACCTTATATTTAGCCGAGCCAATCAGAAATTCAAGTAGTAACTTGGGTAGCTGCCCATATAGCACCTTGTAATTTCTTATAAATACCCCGCTTGTAATTATTAATAAAATTCGGACTGCAACAAGCTAAGGAAGCTTACAACAGACAACTCAAGGGATACTGAAGCCTTACTCAAGGAGTAAGCAATTGATATAGTTTCGAGATTCTAACAGATACACTTTATTCGATTAATCACACTTAATTCTTACTAGTTAAACATCTACATCGACACATACCCTTCTTAAGATACTACCGCATAAACTGCTAAGACCCCTAAAAACATATTTTCTGCACTTGCTCAATCTCAAGTATTTCACTGTTAATATATTTTAGTCCGTCACAATTGGTGCTGACTGGCAGGAAATCAATTGACACTTCGATCAATTTGTTACCTATATTGCGTAACCAAACTTGCCGAAACCCATAGTGGAAGATAAAAGCAAGAACGGCACTACCACTGCCACCGACCATATTACTACAACTACCTAGGAGAAGACCTCAAGAAGATAAAGAAACCATGGCAGACAGACTACCTACCTTTTACGGATACACCAAGGAATATGTTCGAGAATTCCTGGATGATTTGGAAAGCTACTTTGCAGCCAAAGGAATGGTCAGCACCTGATGGTTGCCCATCCTGGTCGCCCAACTTAGAGGACCTGCAAGAGAAGCCTACCATGTGGCCCTAACAGATGCAACAACCACTGGACTAGGAGGATTAATCCTTGCAGCTACAGCAGCAGCTGGAAATGCACCCACTACCGCAGCATTAGCCACTGCTCATTGGGACGTTACAAGAGCTTGGTTAGAGGAGAAGTACTTTACTGAACAGAAGTGAGAATCAATCAAAGAACAGCTATTCAACGTGAAGATGTCAATCAACCAGTGCCTGGAAGACTGGGTTACCACCATTGGTCAGTATATGCAACTCTGTGGAGAAACCAGCTAGGTTGTATGAGAAATGGTGTTTATGAATGGCTTACCCACAGATCTCCAATACCATATCAAGAGGTTTGGCCCTCAAAGAATGGAGGAGAAAGTCAGGATGGCACAGGTCTTTTAGGATACCGAAGTAGGACATTTGGCATCCCTATATGACAAGTTACCACAAGATCTATGCAGGAAATTCAGCACTTGAATACCCGTAGTTCAAATGGTATCTGCATCAGCCGAACCACCTGAAGAGGACACTATCAAACCAACAGTCATAGCAAAAACAGGAAAGACAACTCATGAGGATGAAATGGAGAAGATTATCAAGATGTTCTCAGAAATGACAGCACATATAGCTGATCTTGAAGCTAAGGTAATCCACCAGAATAGACAACCAAGAGGAACCTTTGTAGCCAAAGAATACAACAAGACAGAGATAAACTGCTTCCTCTGCAGAAGACGAGGTCACTTTGCTAAGAATTGCCAAACTAGAAGTTGGAAGGAAGGACGAGAGAGAGAGGAAGTAAAGAAGGCTGACCATGCTAACATAGTGCAAGAAATTGAAGAAGAAGATAAAGAATTTAGCGAAGAATACCTGGAAGCCTACCCTGTTGAAGCAGTTAGCCGCACTATCACTAGGAAGACTCCTTACCCAAAAAGGAAGCTGACCCAGGAACCTGAGGTTGTTATCGAGAAGCCTAAGAAGCCAACACAAAGGCAACAGTTGAATAAGGATCAATGGGACAAAGCCTTCAAACAAATAATGCAACCTGGCGAGATAGTTACCTCAACCACTGAAGATGAAGAAATGATGGATTAAGAAGAAAACAAGGAGAAGAAGCCCAGAAGGGTTAGAGAATTTGAGTATGACTCATGGCAGGACATTGCCAGCCAAAAGGCCAACATTACCTTTAAACAACTCTTCCAGATTGCACCATCGACAAAGCAAAAGGTGAAGACGCAGATTACTGAAACCAAACCAACCATCCGATTTGAGGAAGTTAATACTGCCGAAGAACAGGAGGAGTGAACCTATACCTCATCCACCTATACACAATGCAACATTGGAGGATTAGTATACTCAGTAATTATCGACACTAGAGCAGGAGTCAGCATCATCGCCAAGCATTTCCTAGACCACCTAGAATGGGATATTGATGAACCTGCTACCTCTACCTTGGTTGTCGCAAGTGGAAAGAGCAGCATACCTCTAGAAGTACTTAGAGAAGTACCAGTCCAGTTTGGAACAGAGATAATTCCTGTTAGAATGGTTGTTACCGATGCGCAATCCTACAATGCCGTCCTAGGCAACAGCTGGTTGAAGAAAGCTAAAGCCAGAATTGACCTAGATGCACAAAGGCTAATCTTCATCAACCATGGAAGAAAGTTCAGCGTACCTCTGGATATTCAGAAAGGAGTAGTACCGAAACTCACTCAGAGACCAGAAGATGAAAGCAATACAGATGAAGAAGTAACCCCCAGACAGGTGCACCTTAACTTAGTAGAAGAAGAAGAAGTGAACGTAGTAATCTATAGTGAATACTGCTGCCTGATACCTTTGGAAAAGAACCAGTTGATTGAATACAACATGAGAAACACTAGATGTCCATTCTGTGAGCAATGCATCTATTGTGCCGAGATGATGTGCACTTGCAGTGATATGAAGTTGATATCTTACCAGGACACTTTGGAGATGCACTTACCAATGGAGAAGAAGATCAAGAAACCAAGATTGTCACAGACCTGCCGAAGGACTCCACCCTCAATGAATCATGGACTGTATAATGGAAGGAACCCTCATCCATTCGCAGACAATACTGAAGAGGTATGGGACTGTTTTTGGATGAATATTGGACATATTGGCAAAGAACATCTCTGGGAAAATTGCAACATCTACCTGCAAGGATGTTACTAGGATAAAGTTAACCCCTATGACCTTTGGAAATGTGAAAACTGGGTCAGATATCCGGACAAACCATATGATATCAACTACTACAGGACTTGGAAGGAATGTTATGATCAGAAACAAGAACAGACAATATCTGAAGAAAATGAAGATAAGGAAGTACCTAAGGAATGGAGCAATGAAGTTTACACTACTTAGACACCTATCGAAGTCAGAGCCTTATTCCAGAAAGATGATGAAGATGATAGATTTACCCTAATCGAAGAAAGTGACTCAGACTCAGAAGAAGAAATCATCGCGCTCGAAAAAATAATTCACCCCGATGAACGTATCAGCATGCGCTATTGGTGGTAGAAGGACTTGTAGCAGAACCTACCTCAGGACACAACTTACGAACAGTGGAAGGAACCAAATGTCCCCACCTTTGAAGAAGTATTCATGGTTGAAGAAAAGGATACAGCAACTTAAGTCAAGAAACTGATAGAAAGCACAATCATACTGAAGAGAAAAACTGAAGGAGCCACAGGATAAGACCTATACACAGATGAAGATTGCACCCTAGAACCAAAATCATCAGCCTTCGTGAAAACTGGGATCACTATTGCCCTGCTACCCAGACAATATACGCAAATATGGGCAAGAAGTGGACTCTACCGCAACTCTGGAATAGGAGCTTTCCCCGGATTGATTGATGAAGACTATAGAGGAGAAATTGAGGTTGGACAAGTAAACCACAACCACAGCCAATTCAAAGTATATCAAGGTGATCGAATTGCTCAGATAGTGATTGTCAAATGTGAACAGCAACCTTTGAAAGAAGTGGAAAACTTAGAAGAAACACAACGTGGAAAGAAAGGATTTGGATCGACTGGACAAGCAAATGTGATAATAGAAAGACTAGATGACCAGGAAAATGCCAAGAAGCACATCTACTCCCTCAATGAAAACCTGTTGCCGAACTAGAAGAAACAGTTACAAGACCTACTGAAGGAGTATGAGGATATTATCACGATCAGTTTCAAGAACCTACCAGACCAAGCCTTCTTCATGCACTATATCGACATAGGAGATGCCAAACTGATCAAACAGGCACCCTACAGATTGCCAGCCAACTATCATGACTTTGTATAAAAGCATGTTCAAGAGCTATTGGAGTCAGAAGTAATTGTACGATCAAAAAGCCCTTGGGCATCACCTATCAGCATAGTACCGAAGAAGGATAGACAGAGAATGGTTATCGACTATCGCAAATTGAACTCAGTTACCAAGAAGCATGCATACCCGATTCCACACTCAGAAGACTTACAAAACATGTTGAAGAAGGCACAAATCTATTCAACCTTGGACCTATGGGCTAGATATAATCAGATCGGAATAACACCCGAAGCACAGGAGAAATCAGCATTTGTTATACCATTTGGATAGTACGAATTCATGAGAATGTCCTTTGGACTTTGCAACACACCCGCCACCTTCTAGGCTGCAATGAACGAGATCTTCTATGATTTGATTGAACATGGAGTGATTGTGTACATCGATGACATCAACATTTACGCAGAGAACTTTGCAGAATACATGGTGATCTTGAAGGAAGTATTTGAATGACTCAGAAAACACAGATTAAGGATCAAGCTGACAAAATGCTACTTTGGACAAAAGAAAATTGAATATCTCGGATTTATAATCGATGGAGGAGAAATTCGCCCGGACCCAAAGAAGACTGAAATCATCAAAGCCTTCCCAACCCCGCAAGATAAGATGACCTTATGAGAATTCTTAGGACTGGTCCAGTTCTATAAAAGGTTTATCCCTGGTTACTCTGAAATTGCCGCACCCCTGCACATGCTGCAAAGAAAAGGAAGAGCATGGGAATGGACGTTAGCCACACAAACTGCCTTCAACCTAATCAAGGAAGCACTTACCCATGCACCAGTTATGGCAAGACTAGATCTCATAAAAGTATTCAAGCTGTATACAGATGCATCATCATTCAGACTTGGAGCAATTCTGGTACAAGATGACAAAGATGGAGAATATGTAATTGCTTATGCAGGACGAGCCATCCATAGAGCAGAACCTTCCTATAGAGCCACTCAGCTAGAATGCGTAGCAGTCATTTGGGCTGTACAACACTTCCACCACTTCCTGATTGGAAAACAGTTCACCCTGATAACAGACCACTCAGCCCTCAAATGGCTTTGGAACAAACCAAATCTGACAGGAATGTATGTACAATGGCTAGCTATACTGCAGGAATATGACTTCATAACACAATACAGAAAGGGATGGAATCATCAGAATGTGGACACCCTCTCACACCTACCCCAATTTATCCAAGATCGACACCCCGAACCAAAAAGAATATATCTACCCGATGGACACTAAACTCTATAATGGATATTTGGATTACCTCAGTAACCTAACCTTTACTGGGACAATGAACGAAAACAATCAATGGCTTATACGGACAACGGCACTCAACTATTTTATCAAGAATAATATACTTTACTGATGACATAGAGGACAGACACGACTTGTAGTTCCTAAATACAAAAAGCAGATGATACTTCAGGCCTCTCATGATCATCAGCTGGCAGGACACATGGGTGTAGACAACACATATCAATGACTATCAGAAAAATATTATTGGAAGAACATGTATGAAGACATTAGAGAATATATCAGGAGATGCAATACTTGCCAGAAGAGGTGCTGAAGAAAGGAAATCGAGACCTTACAACCGATTGTACCTGGAGGACCCTTTGAATATATTGGAATAGACATTGTTAGACTGCTACTAAGAACACTCAGAGGAAATTGATACATCATAGTAGCAGTAGATTATCTGACCAAGTACCCTGAAGCAAGAGCCTTGCTTCTTGCAGATGCCCTTAATATTGCACCTTTTATCTATGAAGATATTATCTACTGCTATGGAATACCTTATGAAATGACCTCCAACCAAGGAACTGAATTCATTAATGAATTCATGCAGATATTGACGCAACACTTTGGGATCTGCTAGATAAAGACTATTGCCTACCATCCCCAAGGAAATAGACTTACCGAATGGATGAATCAAACTATCAAGAACACGATTGCTAAAGTAGTACAATCACAAGGAGGAGATTGGGACTTGTACCTACCTTCCGCCTTATTTGCACTATGAACAATGAAATAAGAGACAACAAAGTTTACCCCTTTTGAGCTCGCTTATGGAAGAAAAGCTCATCAGCTGGCAGACCAAGTAATGATCACCCCAGAACACAGCCATACCTCCTGGGAAATGCAAATTGAGCATCGTGTGATGAAGGAAATTCAAGAATTACACAATGTCTGAAACAAGGCGAGAGAATTTATTGTCATTGCACAAGATCAACAAAAAAAGAATTATGATAAGGAATATAAGGAAACCGAAAGATTGAAGATTGGTGACCAAGTCTTACTATACTGAAACATAGTAGAGTCCTCATGGTCAGCAAAATTGGACCCAAAGTGGGAAGAACTATACTACATTGCAAGTATAAAAGGAACTACGTATCAGTTATAGAAAACAACAGGAACGATCTTACCCTATACTGTCTACCGAAACCGCCTCAAGAAATATCATACCCTGTTGGAACAACTTCCATGAAGTCCGAGTCAGCCTGATCGAGGCCTACCGACATATAGAACCCCTGGAGGACCTTGAGGAGATAGAAGAATCGACCCTATAGAAGACCCGATCAATTATACACAACATTCAAAGGAGGCAACACCTGGCATAAATCAATGAATGGAAGGAATACTACTGCATTGCACAACTCTGGGATGAAGAAGTAGAACATATCTGGAACCGGAAGGATAGGGAAATCTGTCAACGAGCTCTCAAAGGAGCACTCCCTGCCTATACCACAAAAATAGCTGAATAAATTTATCAACTATTCAAGCACAAGCCTAGTGCTTTGAATCACTTTCGGTGCAGTATGTACCAACTAAATCAACTAACACAGAATGAAATGAAGGAGCTAGAGGAGGAGGTAAAACAGTTACAAAGAGATTTCTCTGAGTTAGAACTATACCTTGAAGTTTAACTTGAAGAAAGGAAGGAGATGTGACAGAACATTTTGTGATAACATACAATTTGATCATATGAGATCACAGTCATGTGACTTGAAGCGTTGCTGAGACTTGAAGTATTGCTGAGATTTGTAGTATTACTGAGATCCACAATCACACTATAACCTAAAATAGTATTTCGATCTGATATATTATTTCATCGCCCAATTACATTATAACCTGATATGTCATTTTTATTATATCTTAGCTAATCAATTTGTACCTTATATTTAGCCGAGCCAATCAGAAATTTAAGTAGTAACTTGGGTAGCTGCCTATATAGCATCTTGTAATTTCTTATAAATACCCCACTTATAATTATCAATAAAATTCGGACTGCAACAAGCTAAGGAAGCTTACAACAGACAACCTAAGGGATACTGAAGCCTTACTTAAGGAGTAAGCAATTGATATAGTTTCGAGATTCTAATAGATACATTTTATTCGATTGATCACACTTAATTCTTACTAGTTAAACATCTACATCGACACATACCCTTCTTAAGACGCTACTGCATAAACTGCTAAGACCCCTAAAAACATATTTTCTGCACTTGCTCAATCCTGAGTATTTCGCTGTTAATATATTTTAGTCCATCACAATATTCAAATTTAACAATCTCAACTTCGACATTATAATCCCTAACAAACTGACTATTAACTTTATAGCTTTCAAGACTCCCAGAGAATCCAAAGTCTCCAAGGACTCTGAGACCAATGCTGTAGTATAAGTTGTCCTCCTAGTCCCTGAAACTAGTAATGACAATCTACCTCTAGCTCCTGAAAATAATATAGCCACTTCCAAATCTCTGAAAGCCCTAAGAATATTGTTATGCTACAAATAATCCATACTACTGTCATGTCCTCTGACCTTTATAGAATCATTACTGTGCCAGGTAAAATCAATGATTTTATTGCTGTTGATGATTTCACTCCTATATCCCCTGAAGTCAGTGATTTTACTGAAATCACTGCTTTCATACTTGAAGTCAGTAACACTACTAAAATTAATGATTTCACCTCTATTTCAGAAATCACAGTTCTATTTGTTTATGAAGATCTTAATCTACAATTCCTTAGCTATTTCTGATGTACTATTATATTCAATATTATCTCTCAAGTCTTGTATAAATACCCTCTTTATTTTTATTTAATAAATCTTTATCTGAGCTTAAGCCCAAATATAAAGTCTAAGACCTGAATGAAACCAGTGAAGAAGTATTTGCTTAGTAATTTTCAAGCCAAGATATATTGAGATATATTGCTTTTGGACATTAACAGATTAACTTGATTGTTAAAATATATCCAAGAACTTACCATTCTTTGTGCCTTATAAGATATACATAACTCTTTGAATTTTGAGTATTATTTTTCTATATCTTATCTTATATACTCTCCAATCCCCTGCATATATAGAACTTAGCCCAGCTACTGATTCTCAATTGAGCTTATAAATCTTCCATATTTTGCTGATCTCAGAGTCTCATCCTCATATTTTAGTACCCAATGTAGAGAAGTAATATTCGATTTTTATTGAAAACTTACCCCTGTAATATATTTTCACTACTATAAAAACCTTGGAGAAAACATTATAGTAGAGCACCCCTAGTGGAAAACAGCATTGTAGTTCAAGATAGACCATTTGGAATTACTACTAAGACTTGTATAAACACTGATTAGGAGATACTACTAAAGACTATCTCAAGAATCAGATCATTCAGATATATTAACTAAGACTATTAAACTTACCATCACCTATGAGCATATACTCTTAGGATCACATACTACTACTGCTGATATATCTAATAAAAGTGACAGAGTAGCAAGCATTTATTATAAAGAACTAGAAGTATCTATCTGGACTTAAACTAATAATTTTAGAATTAAAGAATTATTTAACATATTTCAAGAACCTGAAGAATATCACAATATTGATATATCATTCTCACTATCTACCTTTTTAGGATATGTTCCTATCAAATCAATCCTTAAGTTCACTAAGAAAATAGAGCTGTTTGCAGCAGCTAGATTATTAACACTAGCATAAAAAAGACCAGTGTTAGTAGCTGCTCTTAGAGGACCAGCCAAGGCATGCTATAATACAGTAATTATGAATAAGACTATTGCAGCACTACCAACTAATGATGTAACAATTAAGAATATATATACCTGGTTGATAAACACCTACTACATTATAGAAATTCAATAACAGTTAAGAGATCAGATACTTGTCACTGTGCAAGGACAGAATGAATTGTTGAAATTTGATCTTCGAATGTGTGTTTGGAGTAAAGAGCATGCTGGCTAATGAAGCCAATATGCGTGTATTTATTAATGCTAAAAATTATGATTGGTCGATATAAACAAAGATCGTCTAAGCCACAATTGAGTGACGTATGATCGATCGTTGATGCATTGATCATTAATAGATGAGATATAATAAGCTAGTAATTACAACACTCCCCCTGCTTGATATATCTCAAAAATAAATAAGTAAAAAAAATAAAAGTAAAGTGTTCAACTGTACATTACAAATGTCATCCATAAAGTACATTTACTGCAATTAATTATATATAAAATACTACTTGAGTGATAAGAATGACGTGATAGAGAACATAAAAAAAATTTTTAAAGAAATAATGTTAGTTACGTAAGCCCATTTTTGCGATCAACATTTCAAGTCTTGGTCGCGCAAGTGGCTTGGTTAATGCATCGGCGATCATTTCATCTGTTGCCATATAAACGATATCTATCACCTTTGATTCAACTTTCTCTCGAATAAAGTGGTGCTGAATATCAATATGCTTTGATCAAGCGTGATTGATTGGATTTTTGGCGAGGGCAATTGCTGATTGGTTGTCTTCAAATAAGGTTGTTGCACAATTCGGCAAATATCCTAGCTCATCCAATAGGGTGTGTAGCCAAATGGCTTCCTTTGTCGCATGAGCTAATGCCATATATTCTGCCTCAGTTATTGATAAGACAACGGTTGCTTGGCGTTTGCTCGACCAGCTGATAGCTCCTCCTGATAGGTTGAAAATATATCCCGTGGTTGATCATCGTGTGTTAATGTCTCCTCCCCAGTTAGCATCGCTGAAACCGATCAGTCTTAGATCCTGATCATGTCCAAGGCACAGCTTATAATTGGCTGTTCCTTTAATATATCTTAATAATCGTTTGAGGGCGTGGTGATGTTCTTGCATTGGATTGGCCGAAAATTGACTGATGATGCTGACAGCAGCAGCTAGATCA
>RBNK01001357.1:0-15889 GCA_003990785.1 Endogone sp. FLAS-F59071 | reverse complement strand
TATAGAAGTTACTGATGAAGAGGATGGTAAGGAAGTTATCAATAAAGAGGATAGTAAAAAAGTCATTGACAAAGAGGATAAAGTTATAGATGAAGTGCTAATAGATAATTGAACCTTAACTAAGTTTGAGTTTGAGTCTAAGGTGAAATCTTGCTTCAATCTCTTGAATTCTGTCAAAAGGTTATTATGATCATCTACAAGGCACTTATAATTAGCAGAGAGGTAATTATATTTAGTATTAAGATGTTCAAGCTATTCATAGTTTGAGCAAGCTATTTAGTATATTGTGATGGACTAAAATATATTAACGGTGAAATACTCAGAGTTGAGCAGGTGCAGAAAATATGTTTTTAGGGGTCTTAGCAGTTTATGTGGTAGTGTCTTAAGAAGGATATCGGTATAAGTGTTAACTGGCAAGATTTAAATGCGATTGATTGAATAAAGTATATCTGTTAGAATCTCAAAACTATCTCAATTGCTTACTCCTTGAGTAAGGCTTCAGTATCCCTCGGGTTGTCTATTGTAAGCTTCCTTAGCTTATTGCAGTCCAAATTTTATTGATAATTGTGAGCGGGTATTTATAAGAAATTACAAATTGAAGGGAGTGCTATATGAGTGGCTGCCCAAAACTCCTGGTACAAATTGATTGGTTAGCTAAGGTAAAATAAAAAGGGTAATGAGCTAAAAATAAAGGGGGTGAATGCTCATTCAGAATCTAAATGCTTGTTCAGAATCTAGACAGTCATTTAGAATCTAAATGCTCATTTGGTCTGCAGAATTATACAATTTGCAATTTAGAAATTGATAATACAAATGTAGGAATATACTACTCTAACTAAGAAATATACTAAGTAAAGTAGTACTGCGGCACAAATACGTTTTCGAGCAATTCAATGTAATAAAAATTCTTTCCGTCACATCTCCTCCCTGTGTGAGAAATTGCATCTGTGCATATTTTCTTATACATTTTAACTTTCCTCCTCTTTTAAGCTCAATTCTTCAGTCCAACAAACAAGAACATATACAACATCAAATTTCTTAAGCTCATGGATAAGGTTGTTAAATGCATCAGTACTCATTGTAAATATTGATCGATGGGTGAGGTCAACTCGATTGATAGCATCAGGATCTGATTGAAAAAGTCTATATATCCATTGTGCTGTTCTACGGTCATGAAGGGATAATTCTGTTCACAAGTCTTTGACCTCCTGTGGGCTTCCAGTCATTAACATTTTTCCAAGGTGGTAGTAGTTATGAAGATCATCCTGCTGTTGGCAAAGTCTTGATCATTGAATATTTGTAAGAATTGCTACTGCTTTCTTAACTGTGGTTCCTTCAATGGGCAGAGGAATAACTTCAATATCCATCCAGGTCTGGTAGGCTGTCAGAAGTTGCGTCTGAACTCATTGGTCATTTTCTAGTGGCATCATATCATTCAGTATGGCGTTCGGTATCCTTGGTAGTGGCGGGAATCATTTCTGGGGCGTCAGCTATTTATACAAGAGAAGCTAATAAAATAAGCTCCTCTGATCGCGAGTTGGGTACAAGTCTCTGAAATTGGTTGTGCACGTGATCTGGGTGGGTGTAGCGAAGTCGGTCACCGGGTCTTCAGTTAAATTTGTCAGTTAAATTCATCGAAGTCATCCAAAAATATAAGAAAATACTACTCTTGATAAGGATAATACTAAGTAAAGAAGTAGCTCGTCATGTTTCCATGAACAAATGATTCCAGGATATTTCAAGGGATAAAATAATAAATAAATAAAGGGATAATAATAAAATAAGTCAATGATATATGGAATATGCAAATAAATGAAATAAGTGTCCATCAAAGATCACCAAGTAATAAAATAATAATGAGGTAATAATGTCCGATCTGAATAAAATACTGAATTAAACTGATAAATAAATATGTCAGAGGAAAATGGAAAGAAATACATCAGGAAAAATGGAAATAAATACGTTAGAGAAAATGGAAATCAATCGAGTATATTACAATAATAATAAAAGGGGGGGTAAAATCGATCGGTGCATCATTGTTCGATGCAATAATGAATAAAATAGGAATCGATCGAAAATAAAATAAATGAAAATAATAATTGTTTGATGAATAAAGTAACTGATATAACTGTGACAACTGAATAAAATAGACTCCGGGATGTCGAAATATAAAAAAAAAAAGAAATATATAACTGAAGACTGTGCTTGCTGTCCTTTTTCAAAATCTCCTAAATCTTCCTCATGTCGTTCTCCACATTAATTCATCTGTTTGTACATGTGTCTATCCGAGGTATGCAGTCGTTCTGGATTCGTGGTGCTCGTCTTGCTCATTTCGGTTATTCTGACTTTCTTTTATTTTTCATCACAAAGATCTTGCTAGAATTCTCAAGAATCTCTCTGCGTGGTGTATGTATGAGTTATTCTGCTGATTTCAGTACATAACTCAAGATTTTACTATATGCGGTGGTCGTGGTGCATTCCTTGTGTGATTCATTTTGTTTACGCCTAGAGGGTAGGTCATGTAATTTGAATGGCGTGATTCGTTTTGTTTATCTGCGAAGCTTGTTTTTTGGATGCAAGCTGATTTGTCGAGTCTATTTTTCTCCATTCTAACTCTCAGGTCATTCGGTCATTTGGTCATTCAAGCATGGATCGGGTCCTTAGTCAGGTGTCCTGGCTTCGTTCATGATGAGCACATTTGACGCTGATGATCTGAACTGATTCATTGGTCATTCACTAGGGTTATTGGTGGGCTAGACTGACAACAAGGTAAGTGATTCAAGCAGATGTGTGTGTATGTCAGTCTGTCTGAATGCTGCGTGCGTTGGTCTGAATGAATCTTGCCATGAGGTGTCGGGGGCATGGGATTTGCATGTGATTCCATTTCTGAGCTTGGTGACTTGCTTTCGGCAATTCATTTCTTGGCTGGATCTTGTCATGTGTCTTGCTTTTGTTGTCCAGATTCATCTGCTCTCTTTCTCTCCAACAAGGGTTGTCTGCTTGGGTCAGCAATGAGGTGTCTCTTTCTAGGTAAGTCCTTGAGGTCGCGTCGAGATTCAGAGGTGAGTGCTTGAGTAGTCGGGGGTGGACTATTCTGGGTTGTGAGATTCCAGGTTGTTCTTGTGCGTGATTCTGGTGGTTATAAGAATGGAGGTCATCTGACGTCTCTGTCTTGCAACTCCGAACTCCAAAAAGTCTTCTAAATCACACACTACTCCTTTCTCTTATACTTTTACTATGACTTTGCAGTACCAACAATATCCAGTTACTTCCGTCCTTGGCAAGCGTTGCTGGGATGATGACGAGGTTGTCTGCGAAACTCCTCTCAGTCAACAGTTTTTAGATACAGCAGATTCTAAGGATGTTGACCATCCTTCCAAGCGTCGATGGGTTGGTAAGTTGCGTGAGATATCTGTGATTGATCAGAAGTGTCCTTGATCATTACTGATTTCTTTTCCTATGATTATGTAATTTAAACTTTTAGCATCTCTGGCTACTTCTGAGGATGGTGAGGTCATCCGCGAAACTCCTCCAGGGTTTTGGGATGAAGCAGCCTGGTATTATGAACCAGACTTGACTCCCAGTCCTGTGGTGAGTCCAGATTTTGAACGTGAAGAAGAGGAGGAAGAAGAGGTCAAAGCAGCTATTGCGGCGAGTCTTGATTTTGACGATGGTGGTGTGGCAACTCAGCTGCTCCCAGTTGATGAGGGCTTTGATGCAGATGCAACGCTATATCCTGGTAGGTAGTTGGCAGTAGGCGGGAATCTTCCTGAAGTATTTTCATTTACTGACAGTTTTTCTTCTGCTATGTTTTTCTTATGTAATTAGAACTGTCTCAGAATCCGGCAACTTCTGAAGGATATTCAGATTCTTTTGGGGTTGAAGTTTTGAATTCGAGTATCCTGGTCTCGAGTCCTGTGCCTTCGGGGTCATCAGATAAGGAGAATGAGCCTTCTGAAGTTGATGATGGGTAAGTATCTTCTTCTTCAATAATTTTGTTAGGAGTGAGAATTCCTATTAATTTCTATATAAATCTTTTTATCAGAGACAAGAGCGAAGTTCCTGATTCACCAGCAGGTTCTTCTGATTCAGATGGATTTCAGACTCCAGTAAGGGCTATCCGAAGCTGGCACACTCCAGGGAGTCCTTCTCTTGTTCGTGCTGTTCTGTTTGATTCTGCTATTGTTCTATTTGATTCAGATGAGAGCAATGAGTTCCCAGAGGTTGATCAAGTTGGTCGCTCATCCAAGTAAGTAATATGATTTTTGCTGAGTTTGTCCAAAGAGAGAATTCCTAATAAATTCTATAGGTTTCTCATGATTAATAAACATTTTTAAAATTGTTTTACTTCTGTCTAGGAGTCAACCTAAGTAGATAGCCATCCATTGCTTTGTTTTCCTCCAAGGGTTTCCGCAAGGTATATCTATCTGTCTGTCTGTCTAGCAGTTGTTCATTCCAGTCTCTTCTATTCAGGCTTATCATGTCCGGGACCTGATCTAGTCAGTAATCCGAGGATGTATGTTCTTATCAAACTATATGCCAAATGTCTTTCTATAGGTCTAATCGTTGATTGTGATCCTTTTATTCTTCCTCCAGGGTAGGCGTCAGTGGTCCTTATAGTCATTTCCTATAGTGCATACCAGGGTGTGCTGGCTTCGAGATAGTTATAATTTTTTTTTTTTTTTTTTTCATCAGTTCAGTCAAGTGCTGATTCAGTGATAAAGTCTGTTCAACTAACGTTTCATAAAAGTCTTTTCTCAAGGTTGCTTATCTTTCAAAGTTCATCTGCTTTTGAATTCATTTACTTCTTCATTGCTGTAGAGTCTTTCACCAAGGGTTGGCAAGATTTTGTCAAGCAATATAGATGACTGAAATCTGGTCGGATGGGTGGTCTTCTGATGATTTCCTGCCAGTCGGCATCAATTGTAATGGACTAAAATATTCTAACAGCAAAAATATTCACTGTAGCATATCTTAGGTATCTTAGTGGATTATACGGTAGCAGCTTTGAAGGGTGGTGGACTGGTAGGAAAGTGTATTATATAGTGAATGTAATGTAATAAGCTTTGTCACAAATAAACTTCTCTTGTTTTGAGTTCCTTAATTCTCTCTAACTATTGCTTAGTCCCAGACTAAGGCTTCTTCTGCAAAGTCTATTTAGACTTTGCAGGATTATCCCTTGAGTTGTCTGTAAGAAGCTTTCTTAGCTTGTTGCAGTCTGAATTTTATTGATAATTGCAAGTGGGTATTTATAAGAAATTACAAATTGAAGGGAGTGCTATATGAGTAGCTGCCCAAAACTCCCAGTACAAATTGATTGGTTAGCTAAGGTAAAATAAAAAGGGTAATGAGCTAAAAATAAAGAGGGTGAATGCTCGTTCAGAATCTAAACGCTCGTTCAGAATCTAGACGGTCATTCAGAATCTAAACGCTCATTTGGTCTGCAGAATTATATAATTCGTGATTTAGAAATTGATAATACAAATGTAGGAATATACTACTCTAACTAAGAAATATACTAAGTAAAGTAGTACTGTGGTACAAATACGTTTTCGAGCAATTCAACATAATAAAAATTCTTTCTATCACAATAAATACCTCTCTCACAATTATCAATAAAATTCAGACTACAACAAGCTAAGGAAGCTTATAACAGACAACCTAAGGGATACTAAAGCCTTACTTAAGGAGTAAACAATTGAGATAGTTTCAAGATTCTAATAGATATATATTTTATTTAATTGATTGTACTTAATTCTTGTCAGTTAACACTTATACAGACATATAACCTTCTTAAGATACTACTGCATAAACCACTAAGACCTTTGAAACATATTTTCTATACTTGCTCAATTCTGAGTATTTTACTGTTAATATATTTTAGTCTATCATACTAGATAGATTTCTATAACTGACTCTACATTTTAGCTAGTAAATGATCCTTCACCTATTATAATTAAAAAATTAATTATATTTATAGGTTATATATCTACTAAATTAGTTATATAGTTTCTCCAGAGTTTCGAGCTCTTTACTGTTATTAAAAGCTATACTAAGGCTTAGCAACATGCTATACTGTATGTCACCCTTTAGGGACCTGCCAAAATTATCTTTAACATTAAGGTGATAGTCTTAAACTCCATCATCAATCTTACTTCTAATACAATTTAGCTCACAACAACTAAGGCTTGGCTTTATGCTACCTACTATATATCAAACATTTAGTAAAATCTAAAGGATTAACTGCAAGGCATTCAGTAAGGACTGATTGAAAGTTCTTTGACATTTTATACTCAAGTTTGGTATAATATTATACTTGTCAAATACTCTGCTACTATTACTGACTTTGTCATCAAGACTTCCTTCATAGGTAGACTGCATAAAGAGTTAGCTATAATGGTTAGTGTTGTAATTATTAGCTTATTATATCTCTCCCATCAATGATCGATGTATCAACGATTGATGTTACGTTACTTAATCGTGGCTTAGACAATCTTTGTTTGTATCAACCAATCATAATTTAGCATTAATAAATACATGCATATTGGCTTCATAAGCCAGTGTGCTCTTTACTCCAAAACACACATTTGAAGATCAAATTTTAACAGGTTATGAGCCCTGAGCCGCTCGAATTGCAGCTTGACAACCTGAGATCTATACAATCATAGCATCTATGCAATTATAACTGCGATTACTGTAAGTGTTTATTTAAAATTGTAAACAACGCGTCAAACAAAGCGATAAACAATGTGACAAACGATACTGCGATAAAGCAATGTGATAAACAACATATAATGACATAGCATTTTTTCAACAACATGACATGACGAAATGGATAATCTATATGCATCATCGTCATCAGCAACAAGATTGACAAGATTGCGGTCTAAATCAAAAACAGATAATAGATATTAAACCCTTGATGACGACGAAAGATTGGATAGCAACCATCAGAGCAATATTGCATTTAGCCTCGATCGACAGGAACAGATGGCTATAATGATCAGAAATCAGAAAGATAAATTAGACACGCTGACAACCCTAATGGGCAAATTGATGGCAAAAATCAACAAAACAAATGCATCACCTAGTGCGCCAACCAATCAGAATGCAGCTACAGAAGGCAACACGCCATAATCACCATCACCATTACCAATAATATCAACAAAGCTTAACGATCTGGCAAAGGAGTACCTGAGATCAATTAACAAATTCAATGGGTCAGAAGGCACACCCAGATTGTTTGATTACTTTGATGCCATAGAGCAATTTATCACCAGCGCCAATCTATCAGTACAAAAGAAGGAAGTCAACGCAGCGATCAGTAAGATTACAGGCAATGCTAGAATGTGGCTATGGAGGCACGTGAACATATCGGGAGAATTTGATTCATGGAATGAGCTTAAAGAGGCTATGATGCAAAAATACACACCAATGGAACAATTATTACGAATGCGCAATAAGCTTGTGATGATGAAGCAAAAAGGATCGATCGAAGATTATAATGACACGTTCAACCGAATTATGGCGCAAATCGAAGATATGACTGACACAGAAGCTATACCACAATATCTCCAGGGTCTAAGCCCCAGGTACCGGGAATTAATACTTGCGCGGGAGAATATGCCGACAACACTGGAGGCTTTACAACTCGCATGCATCAGGTTCGATTCGGATAACAAGTAGAGATGCGATGAAGCTCATACGACAGACCAAGGTGGCTACCGAGGCGGCTACCAAGGCGGCGACCGAGGCGGTGACTGAGGCGGCTACCGAGGTGGCGGTCGCGACAATCGAGGCGGAAGTGCCAGATGAAGCCAAGGCTACAACAACGATAATGGAAACAATCGAGGAGGTCATAATGACAGAGGCAACTGAGACGGCGATCGTGGAGCCAATCGAGGTGGGAATTTTTGGGGATACCCTCAGAAATGTTATGTCTGTGAGGGAGAACACAGAATATTTCAATGCAACAAATTCAATGATTGGGTAAAAACAGAAAAAGAAAAAGAAAAGGCTAAACCGAGAGCCGAAGCAAATCTGGCAATTGGTGCTATCATCGATTCGGGTGCCACACAACATATGTTCAACCAATTGGAGATTTTTGAGACGGTGGCTGAGCATGACGGCTTGGTCACATGTGCAGGGAATGAGAAATTATGTGCGACGCACGTTGTGACAATTAAGCTTGACGACGAGCTGAAATTATGGGATGTCTTATATGTACCGGAGATCACCAGAAATTTAATATCTGTGCGGGCGTTGACACGTGACGGAAATGACATAACCTTCAAGAGCGACAGATCAGTAATTAAAATCAGCATGGATCACGAGGAAATTAAAATCGGATAAGCCGATGGCGACCTATTTCATTTATCAACATCACCAGAGCTAGAGCTAGAAGCAAACATCGCCGATTCCAAGATTGATGACTATATATTATGGCATCACTGACTAGGCCATCCAGGCCGAAATACTCTGCAATCAATCAACAAATTTGTCATAGGGCTCGGAGATATGTGGCTGTCGACCAGACAAATCGAAATATGCGCCAGGTGTAAACACGCAAAGTCACACTGCAAGCCTTTCGGACACACGAAAAATCGATTGATGGAGCCTATTGGAAGGGTGTACACAGATCTGTGTGGGCCGATGCCCACGCCATCAGTCAATGGAGCAAAATATATATTAACATTCATCGATGACGCCACTCACTACATCACAACATATTTTATTGACAACAAAAGTAATATATTTGATCGATTCCGGATATTCAAGGTGTTCGCTAAGATGCAATCAGGCCGAAAACTCAAGATTCTCCAGTCAGATGGAGGAGGAGAGTATGTAAACACTGAGATGCGCGAATTTTTAATCAAAAACGGAATTCATCACGAAATGACGATGCCGGATACGCTGCAACAAAACGGTGTAGCCGAATGATATAACCGGACATTGATGGAGTCAATCTGGGCAGTTAAAATTACTGCCGGCATACCTGATGAACTTTGGGTGGAACTTGCTGCAAGTGCTACATATTTACGCAACTGATTGCCAACGTGAGCCAATAAGGAGAGTACTTCACCATTTGAATTATGGCATAGTCACAAGCCTGATATCAGTAACTTGCGCGTCATATGGGCTGATGCATATATGCATATTCACAAGGGAAAAAGGTCGAAACTGGTACCCTGATCCAAAAAGCTTAAAATGATTGGCTATCATGACGAAAAGAAGGCGTACAGGCTCTGGGATCCAACCAATAGGAGGATAGAGATCAGCCGCGATGTCACATTTGATAAATCTATTATATTAAAATCTCCAACAATCATCAATCCAGAAGATCAAAAATACATTACTGAAGCGATCATCGGAGAATGCAAGATTGATGAAAAAAGGCAATATCTAGTTAAATGGCTAGGCTATGATGATGATGACAACACCTGGGAGCCAATCAAACAATTGATTGACACTGAAGCTCTACAAATTTAGCAAGATCGCATGTCAGAAGCTAATTTAATTGAATCGACCGATGACCCAATGACCTACAAGGAGGCAATTTCTCTGCCTGATACAAAGCTTTAGGAGGAAGCGATCAATCAAGAGCTTAAATCACTTAAGAATAATAACACGTAGACGATTGTACCTGAGGTGCCTGCGGAACACAAGCCGATTGGATGCAGATGGGTATTTAAAAAGAAACTCAACACTGATAGATCGGTTGCCAGGTACAAGGTGATATTAGTGGCCAAGGGATATTCACAACAGCAAGGAATTAATTATGATGAAACATTTGCTCCCGTAGCGAAATTCACATCAATTAGGGCACTCTAATCGATTGGTGTAACCCTAAACTTAGAAATTCACCAAATGGACATAAAAACTGCATTCCTGAACAGCGATCTTGATGAAGAGATCTACATGATGGTACCTGAAGGAATCGACCAATCGGAGCTGTCACCGAGAGCTGTGTGTAAGCTCAATCAATCATTGTATAGACTAAAGCAATCACCTCATATGGGAATCAGAAGATCGACAACTACCTCAGCCAATCAAATTTTACAAGACTATAATCAGATCACAGCATTTATCTAAGAAGAAGACAAGACAATCAATCGTTGATAATTATTGCCATATATGTTGACGATCTACTAATTCTGGCTGACTCGATGGAAACGATAAACAAATTCAAGGTGGAACTTAGCAACACATTCAATATGATGGACTGTGGCGAAATTAAACATTTTTTGGATATTTGAATCATGCGTGATCGAAAAACCCACATGATCACAATTGATCAAAGCCACTTCGCCAATCAAATCATTACAAGGTTTAACATGATGGATGCCAAGCCAATCAGCACACCCCTTGATCCATCCATTCAACTCAAAGCCGAAGGAGGAAAATCCGCAGACCAAAATCTATTCAGATAGATAATCGGTAGCATAATGTACCTGATGATTGGGATGAGACCTGATCTAGCTGCTGCTGTCAGCATCATCAGTCAATTTTCGGCCAATCCAATGCAAGAACATCACCATGCCCTCAAACAATTATTAAGATATATTAAAGGAACAGCCAATTATAAGCTGTGCCTTGGACGTGATCAGGATCTAAGACTAATCAGTTTCAGTGATGCTAACTGGGGAGGAGACATTAACACATGACGATCAACTACAGGTTATATTTTCAACCTATCAGGAGGAGCTATCAGCTGGTCAAGCAAATGCCAACCAACCGTTGCCCTATCAACAACTGAGGCAGAATATATGGCATTAGCACATGTGACAAAAGAAGCCATTTGGCTACACACCCTATTGGATGAGCTAGGATATTTGCCAAATTGTGCAACAACCTTATTTGAAGACAACCAATCAGCAATTGCCCTTGCCAAAAATCCAATTAATCATGCTCAATCAAAGCATATTGACATTCAGCATCACTTTATTTGAGAGAAAGTTGAATCAAAGGTGATAGATATTGTTTACATAGCGACAGATGAAATGATCGCCAATGCATTAACCAAGCCACTTGCGTGACCAAGATTTGAAACGTTGATCACAAAAATGGGCTTACGTAACTAACATTTTTTAAAAAAATTTTATGTTCTTTATTACATCATTCTTATTACTTAAGTAGTATTTTATATATAGTTATTTGCAGTAAATGTACTTCATAGATGCCATTCATGATGTATAGTTGAACATTTTATTTTTATTCTTTTATTTTATTTCTTTTATTTTCTTATTGAGATATGTCAAGCAGGGGGAGTGTTGTAATTATTAGCTTATTATATCTCTCCCATCAATGATTGATGCATCAACGATCGATGTTACGTCACTCAATCGTGGCTTAGACAATCTTTGTTTGTATTGATCAATCATAATTTAGCATTAATAAATACACGCATATTGGCTTCATAAGCCAGTGCGCTCTTTACTCCAAAACACACATTCGAAGATCAAATTTCAACAGTTAGATCATTACTAGTCACCCTAGATGTAAAGGGAAAGGTTAACTATGTACAGAAGCTATAGTTAGTACATTTAGAAAATCAGCTGAATACTTATCATCAGACTCTCGCCCCTTACTTACAAGCTGCTATATCTAGAGTCAGAGCTATTAATATAAAGCCCTAAGATATCAGACTCATAATAGTTAAGTGGAATACTCTGATAAGACTATAAGCTAAGAGCAACTCTGCTATTGATCAGCTGACTGAAGCTATAAGTCAAATAACCACTCATATCACCAATATGAATAGGAGATTAGAAGCTCACATACCTACTCAATAGTTTACTATAGACTTAGGAAAAGCCTCAATAAGACTGTATCTAAGTTGTTATGAAAACTACTAGTATAAATACTATCTGAAGAAGACTATAGGATATTTCTACTGTAGCAAGAAAGGTCTCATATAATGAGATTACTTATAGTATCAACAATGTATAAAGTATAGATACATAGTAGTGCAATATCTAACTGAATCAATCTGCATTACTCAGTCATATAGTCAGATGAATGTTATACAATTTAAAATTAGCGATGACAATAACAATAGTTATAATAGTTATGATAATAGCTATAATGCTAAAAGAAGTTATTATAGTAATAATTATAGTAATAAAAATAATAATAATAATAGCTATAAAGCTTATAAAGCTTATAAAGCTTATGAAGCTTATTCTACCATTAAAGCACCGAATAGTCTGTAATAACTTTAAAATATTATCTGATGAAGTAATACCTAAACTACTTGACTACCCATACAACTGTGAGATACTTCAAATTGGTTGATTCATAATTCTTCTCAGTACTGCAGGTTTCTCTGCTTGTATAGCAAATTACTTGTTCTAGGCCATTGGTATCATCTTATAACAGGATTGCTCCTACTTCTACTATACTTACATCTGTATATAGCTTGAAAAGCTTGGTCTAGTTTGGTTTTGCCAATACAGGTGCAGTTGCCAAAGCTTTCTTCAATATATTGAGTGCCTTCTACTTAAGTTCATTTCATTCTTCATCAATTTCCATCCAGTTGTAGCTTTTTATAAGGGTTGCATACAGGGGTTTAGCTAGACTTAAGAAATTGCATATATATCGACAGGAGTATAAGGCTAGTTCTAGAAAGGCATGTATCTCTGTTCAGTTTGCAGGTCATTTGAATTTGGTGATGACTTCTACTTTAGTTGGATCGGTTCAGATTTCTTCTTTGTCAATAACGTGTCTGAGCATTATGACTTTTTTGGCAGTGAATATATATTTCTTCGGCTTTAAATAAAGACCTTCTGTTCTCATCTAGTTGAATACTTCATGTAATGTCTTGATGTGATTTAGGAATATCACTGTAAATATTTTGATGTCATCAATATAAACTAGTAGCGTTTTTCCTATAAGATCTTTGAATATCTTGGTCATCATCTTCTGAAAACTTACTAGGGTGTTCTTGAGTCCAAACAGCATTCGTAAATATTTTCAATAGCCTTGCAGTATTATGAATGATATAATCTTTTATAATTCTTCATCAAGTCCCATTTAGTAATATCTACTAGTCATGTCAAGAGTTGTATAGAGACTTACACAGTTTGGTATTTTTGAAAAGGTATCATTGATTCTTGATATTGGAAAGGCATCTATCTCTCTTGGTAATATCATTAAGTTTTCTGAAATCAGTATACATTCTTGGAGTAAAGGTTCCAGCTTCCAATCCTTTTTTAGGTGTAATAATATTTGGGAATCCCCATTGGCTATCCATTTCAGCTGCCATTCCTCCTTTAACCATGTTGTCGATTTCTTCTTATTATTATTCAATATAAGCAGATGGTATTTGGTATAGTATGTATTTGATTGGTAGGTGCTCTTGAATGTTAATATGGTGGAAGTGCTTTAATAGCTTTAAGTTAATCTCCTCAAAGGTTGTTATAAATATATCAGAATACTTGTCAGTAAGTTCTTTTAACTCCTTCTTTTCTTCTTTGCCAAGTTGTTCTCCAAAAGTGTATGCCTTCTTATTTACTATCTTGGGTATATGCTTAAGATCTATTACAAGTTTTGCAATGTTTACTCCAGTTGATCCAAACCCTTTATCTCCTCTAGCTGTTTCTTTGAGGTTGGCTACTTCTACTACCTTGCCAGTCCAAATAGGTATGATTATTAACTGCACAACTCGATCTCCTCTATAAAGTTTGGCCACATTGAATTAATGTCGGTTGACAACTACAATCTTGATTTCACTTGTATAGTCTGCATCAATGACTCCTGTATCAATTGTAATTCTGGTGACTGTAAGAGAACTTCTTAGTTTGATTTGACCATAGTATTCCTGAGGTATTCTTGTAGTGATTTCTATTCCAACTATGTATGACTCTCTGGGTTGCAGTTCAATGTCCTTAACAGTAGAGAGATTGAATCTAGCAGCTTGTTCGCTTTTTTGTTCCAATGGTTTGGCCTTCTGGTTGGTTTGTATAATCTGCATTATGAAGAATTCTTTTTGTTTATCTTTGTTATCACTTTCTATCATCTGCAGGCAGACTTCTCTTTCTAGGTTAACAGGTATTTTGTAGTATCATTCTTTTCAAGTGATTCTCATTTTATATGCACCAAGGTTGATCACTGCTTGCACCTTTTTTAACCAGTTATTCCCAATAACAAGGTTATAAGATATAGTATCAACTATCATTGCTAACACTGGGATGATAAGTTTGCCAAAGCAGATAGGTAATTCATGCACTTTGCCAAGCAGTGTTGTAACATATCTATCTGCTACTATAATTGTTATGGTTATAGCTTCTTCAATCTGCCATCCAAGTTAGTTAAGCATCATTTTACTAATAATACATTCTCCAGCACCTGTATCAATAATGCATGGCATTATAATTTCTTTGATCTGATATTGTGAGTATACTGAGGAGTGTTGTAATTATTAGCTTATTATATCTCTTCTATCAATGATCGATGCATCAACGATTGATCATACGTCACTCAATTGTGGCTGAGACGATCTTTGTTTGTATCGACCAATCATAATTTAGCATTAATAAATACACGCATATTGGCTTCATTAGCCAGCGCGCTCTTTACTCCAAACACACATTCGAAGATCAAATTTCAACAGGTTATGAGCCCCGAGCTGCTCGAATTGCAGCTCGACAACCTGAGATCTACGCAATCATCTACGCAATTACAACTGCAATTACTGTAAGTGTTTATTTAAAATCGTAAACAATGCGTCAAACAAAGCGATAAACAACACGACAAACGACACCGCGATAAAGCAATGCGATAAACACGTAATGACATAACATTCAATGACGCGACACGACGAAATGGACAACCTATACGCATCATCGTCATCAGCAACAAGATCGACAAGATTGCAGTCTAAATCAAAAACAGATAACAGACATCAAACCCTTGACAACGACGACAGATTGGATAGCAACCATCAGAGCAATATCGCATTTAGCCTCGATCGACAGGAACAGATGGCTACAACGATCAGAAATCAGGAAGATAAATTAGACACGCTTGCAACCCTAATGGGCGAATTGATGGCAAAAATCGACAAAACGATCACATCACCTAGCGCACCAACCAATCAGAACGCAGCTACAGAAGGCAATACGCCACGACCATTACCATCACCAACAACATCAACAAAGCTTAACGATCTGGCGAAGGAGTACCTGAGATCAATCAACAAATTCGATGGATCGGGTGGCGCACCCAGATTGTTCGATTACTTTGATGCCATAGAGCAATTTATCACCAGCGCCAATCTATCAGTATAAAAGGAGGAAGTCAACGCAGCGATCAGCAAAATTACAGGCAACGCTAGAATGTGGTTACGGAGGCACGTGAACACATCGGGAGAATTTGATTCGTGGGATGACCTTAAAGAAGCTATGACGCAAAAATACGCACCAATGGAACAATTGTTACGAATGCGCGATAAGCTTGCGATGATGAAGCAAAAAGGATCGATCGAAGATTATAATGACACATTCAACCGGATTATGGTGCAAATCGAAGATATGACCGACACAGAAGCTATACTGCAATATCTCCGGGGTCTAAGCCCCAGATACCGGGAATTAATACTTGCGCGGGAGAATATGCCGACAACGCTGGAGGCTTTACAACTCGCATGCATCAGGTTCGACCCGGATAACAAGCAAAAGCGCGACAAAGCCCACGCGACAGACCGAGGCGGCTACCGAGGCGGCTACCAAGGCGGCGACCGAGGCGGCGACCGAGGCGGCTATCGAGGCAGCGGTCGCGACAACCGAGGCGAATACGCCGGACGAAGCCGAGGCTACAACAACGAAAACGGAAACAATCGAGGAGGTCATAATGACAGAGGCGACCGAGGCGGCGATCGCGGAGCCAATCG